>CM042850.1:1394157-1543874 GCA_023653725.1 Bungarus multicinctus
GTGCTGGGGGCGTGATGTAGAGATATATTTTTATTTCTTTCTTTCTTTCTTTCTGTCTTCTTTCGCTTCTTCTTTACTTTAATTTCTTTCTCTCTCTCCCTCTACTTACTCCTCCTTTTCCTCCTAGCTCCTTTCCTTTTCCTTGCCTGTCTTTCTTACTTCAGAACTCATTTACTACATCTATCCCTCATGCACTGCCTCACCGGCTTAGTCACTTCTTACCTCCCTCCTTCCTTGTCCTTCCGCGGCAATTCCTCAATACCTCCTCCTTTTTTTTTCTTTCTTATCCCTCTCTCCTTCCTTATTTCTCCCTTTCCTTGCTCTTCTTTCTTTCTTTCTTTCTTCTTTTCTTCTTCTTTCTTTCTTCTTTCTTCTTCTTTTTCTTCTTTCTTCTTTCTTCTTTCCTCCTTTCTTCCTTCTCCTTCCTTCCTCCTTCCTCTCTTCTTTTTCTTTCTTTCTCTCCCTCACTTCTTCCTTGCTTCCTTCCTTCTTTCCTCCCTCCTTTCTTTTTTCTTCCTTTCCTCCCTCCCTCCTTTCTCTTTCTTTTTATTTCTTTCTCCCTCCTTCCTTCTTCCCTCCCTCCTTTCCTCCTTTCTTTCTTTTCCTCCTTTCCTCCCTCCTTTCTCCCTCTCTCCCCCCCTTTCTCTCCCCCTTTCTCTCCCTCTTTCTTCCTTCCTTTCTTTCTTCCTTCCTTTCTTTCTTTCTTTTCTTTCTTTCCTTTCTTTTCTTTCTTTCTTTCTTTCTTTCTTTCTTTCTTTCTTTCTTTCTTTCTTTCTTTCTTTTTCTTCTTTCTTTCTTTCTTTCTTTCCTTCTTTCCTTCCTTCCTTCCTTCCTTCCTTCCTTCCTTCCTTCCTTCCTTTTTCTTTCTTTCTCTCCCTCACTTCTTCCTTGCTTCCTTCCTTCTTTCCTCCCTCCTTTCTTTTTTCTTCCTTTCCTCCCTCCCTCCTTTCTCTTTCTTTTTATTTCTTTCTCCTCCTTCCTCTTCCCTCCCTCCTTTCCTCCTTTCTTTCTTTTCCTCCTTTCCTCCCTCCTTTCCTCCCTCTCTCCCCCCCTTTCTCCCCCCCCTTTCTCTCCCCCTTTCTCCCCCCCCCTTTTCTCCCCCCCTTTCTCTCCCTATTTCTTTCTTTCTTTCTTTCTTTCTTTCTTTCTTTCTTTCTTTCTTTCTTTCTTTCTTCTTTCTTTCTTCTTTCTTTTCTTTCTTTCTTTCTCTTTCTTTCTTTCTTTCTTTCTTTCTTTCCTCCCTCCCTCCCTCCCTCCCTCCCCCCTCCCTCTCCTTTTTCTCTTTGCCTTCTCTTTCTCATCTTTCACTCATCTATAATCCCGCCTCCTCCATCCTCCCTTGGACCTGGCTGGTCGGGGCTCCCTCCATGCTCCCCGAGGGGTCCAACCTGAGAACCCCCCACACCCCCTGCAGGAATCCCGGCTTCCCTTCTGACTTGCCTCCTTTTCTCCCTGCAGCTCCTTCGGGACGTGTGAACCTGGCAGAGGCGCAGCAGGTAAAGTCACTGGGCGTCCTGGGGCAGGTCAGGGCAGTTGCCCTACTGCCTGCAGGGCGGTGGGGGGGCGGGGAGGAAGGGAAGGACATTGGGGGGGCCCACTTGGTCCCCTGGGGCTGCAGAGATCCTGGCCTGGCCTTTGAAAGGGGGCAGCTGCTCCCAGCACCTGGATCCGGAGTGGTCCAGAAGCCCTATGGAAGAAGTTGAGTTGCGGGGGGAACGCAAATCCTTCCCCACCACAACCGGTTCTGTGGACACGGCTAGGTGGGCGTGGCCATGGGACTGGGTGGGCGTGGCTTCTTCTTTTTTGCAGCACCCCCTCCCCCCCATTTATTTTTGCCTCCTGGGCAAAGCAGTGAGACAGCGAGGGGGATCCTGGAACAGCTGATCGTTGGGTGGGAAGAAAAGGAAAGAAATTCCTTAAGGAGTGACGGGGCGGGGGAGGACGCAGTCAGCGATGTCGGACATGCTCGCGATGTCATGCGTGCGCGATAAGGCCTGGCTGGGCGGAGCGAGGAGGGGCAGGGCGGGGCCAGCCCGGGCTGCAACTTGCCGGTTCTCTGAACTGCGCAGAATCATAACCACCGGTTCTATAGCACCAGTCGGAAACGGTGGAATCCCACCCCTGGGCGTGGCCATGGTGGGCATGGCCTAGTTGGCCTCCTGCACTATGGCTGTGGGGAGGGAGACCATTGTGGCCTCCAAGGGGCTCCGGAGGCTGGAAAGGGGCCCGTTTCCGGCCTTCTCGAACTTCAGGGAGGCCCTTTTTTCGCCCTCCCCGAGTCTCCGCCAGGGGCCCTGCACTAACCTGGGACCCCAAACGGGCTGCCGGGGGGCTCCTGGGAGCGGCAGGGTGCGGTGGCCGGGACCAGCCCAGTCATCGGAACTACTGGCTTGGCGAACCAGATGTAAAATTAGCACCCGGTTGGCCCAAACCGGTGTGAACCAGTAGCGGCCCCACCGCAACTTGTTCTTTCTTTTTCTCTCTCTCTCTTTCTCTCTCTCTTTTGCTCTTTCTCCCTTTCTTTCTCTCTCTCTCTCTGTCTCTCTTCCCCTTTCTCTTTTTCTCATTCTCTTTTCTTTTCTCTTTTTCTCTCTTTTTCTCTTTTTCCTTTCTTTATCTCTCTTTTTCTTTTGCTCTTTCTCCCTTCCTTCCTTCCTTCCTTTCTTTCTTTCTCTCTCTCTCTTTCTCTCTCTTTCTTTCTCTCTCTCTTTCTCTCTCTCTCTCTCTCTCTCTCTCTCTCTTTCTTTCTTTCTTTCTTTCTTTCTTTCTTTCCTTCCTTCTTCCTTTCTTTTTTTCCTTCCTTCCTTCCTTCCTTCCTTCCTTCCTTCCTTCCTTCCTTCCTTTCTTTCTTTCTTTCTTTCTTTCTTTCTTTCTTCCTTCCTTCTTCTGCAGGTTGGACAACGGAGGACAAGCCCAGCCAAGGGCGGTGCAGCCCTGGAGGCCGGTGCTGCAGGGTGGGGAGGGAGGGGTGCCCAATATCCAAGACCGATCCTTTGGGGGTCCCCGGAAGACCGAAAGTAGCAGGAACGACACCTCCAACCAGGGGTTTCGCCAACTGCCCGGACCTGAAGCCAGCCTCCAAAGCCAAGGGGGGGGGGCTCATTTTTGTGCCAGAAACAACATATGCCCCCCCCAGCCACAGTTTGGCCACTTCCGTGCCTGCATCCTGGACTTCCTGGGGCCTTTGCCAGCCCCCTCCAAGCTACCCCAAGACCATCCCTGCCCTTTCGCCCTCTCTGATGGACGCTGTGTAGCCTGGGTTTTACCAGGTGCTGGGTCGTTTTTTTGGAGACAAGAATTTTGGGGGGGGCGCAAAGAAACCCTCCCTCCCTGGAGGACCCTTTGCTCAGTGGAGTGTTTGGGGGTGACTCGGGAGAGACCTGCTGTGCACCCCAAACATTTCAGCTCCCGTCCTTTTGCAGAACCCCTGAAACCCCAGGGGGGACGCCAGGCGCAGAAGAGGGAAGCTGCATCCATCAGGGTGAGTGGTGGCTAAGGCCAGCTGCTCTTCCCTCCTTTTGGGGGGTCCCCAATTCTGCATACACAGCCCCCCCCTCTCTTCTACAGACTCGGGAGGCGGGGGGTCCCTTGCCAGCAACTGCCCACCTGGAAGACGGAAATATGGACAGCGGCGTCTTGGTACAAGCGACGCAGAGAGGTACCCAGACTGTGGCTGAGAGGGTGGGGTGGGGGGCTTCTGTCTGCCCCCTCCTCCTCCTCCTCCTCCTGGTGGACCGGGAGAGAAAGCCCCACTTTGCCCGGGTGCTGTGAAAAAGGGATAGACGCCATCCTTTTCAGCCGATGTATTATTATTATTATTATTTTTGATCTTTTTGTAATCAGAATAAAATTCTCAGAAGGAATTGGAGTTGGTGGGCGGGGCTTGCAAGAGGTTGGGGGAAGGGCTCCTGCCCAGTACTGGTGGTGGAGGGGGCTCCTCTGTTGCTCAAGACCCCTGGCCATTTTTAAGGTGTACAGAACTCCCAGAATTCCCTAGCAGAATGGATGTACTACAATTCCCAGAATGCCCCAGCTAGCAAGAGAGAACTACAATTCCCAGAATCCCCCAGCTAGCAAGGGAGGACTACAATTCCCAGGATTCTCCAGGCAGCACAAGGGAAACTTCAGCACCCAGAATCCCCCATCCAGCAAGGGTGGACTATAATTTCCAGGTTTTCCAGGTTGTAACTCTGGACAGCCACTAAATGAAGGGTTGTAAGTTGAGGCCTCTCTGGACTACAGTTCCCATCCACGTTAACTTGCTGTCAGCTTGACCTGGGACCAGCCAGGTACTTTTCTGCTGCTTCCTGCCATGTTCCACTCATGGGAACAATTAGAATAGAATGACAGACTCGGAAGGGACCCTGGAGGTCTTCTAGTCCAACCCCCTGCCTAGGCAGGAAACCCTACACCATTTCAGACAAAGGGTTGTCCAACATTTTTTAGAAAAACTTCCAGTGTTGGAGCCTCTGGAGGCGAGTCGTTCCACTGCTCTAACTGTCAGGAAATTTCTTCTTAGTTCTACAGAAGCTGCCTTCAGACGTTTTGGATGCTTCATCCCTGGAAGGTCATCTAGTCCAAACCCCCCCCCCCCCCCTGCCCAAGCAGGAGACCCTAACCCCTTTCTGATGGATGGCAGTCCAGGCTCTTCAAAGACTCTAAGGATGAAGCTCCCACAAGTTCAGAATAACAGAACAATAACAGATAATCAGAGTTGGAAGGGACCTTGTAGGTCATCTAGTCCAACCCCCCACCCAAGCGGGAGACCCTACACCATTTCTGACAAATGGCAGTCCAATCTCTTCTTGGAAGCCTCCAGGGACGAAGTTCCCACAACTTCCAAGGACAACTTCTGTTCTCCCTATCAGAAAGTTTCTCCTTATTTCCAGGTTGAATCTCTCCTTGTTCAGTTTCCATCCATTGTTCCTTGTCTGGCCTTCAACGGTGCCTTGGAGAATAGTTTGACCCCTTCCTCCTCCTCTCTGGGGCAGCCCCTCCCTCAAATCTTGGAAGATGCTCTCCTGTCTCCCCTGGTCCTTCTCTTCACTGGACTAGCCAGGCCCAGTTCCTGCAACCATTCTTCGTATGTTTTAGCCTCCAGTCCCCTCATCATCCTGGTTGCTCTTCTCTGCACTCTTTCTAGATCAAGGGTCTCCAACCTTAACAACTTTAAGACTGGTGGGCTTCAACTCCCAGAATTCCTGAGCTAATGTGACTGGAGGGGGAATCCTGGGAGTTGAAGTCCTCAAGTCTTAAAGCTGCCAAGTTTGAAGACCCCCTGATCTAATCTATCTTTCTATCCACCTATCATCCATCCATCTCTCTTCTATCATCTATCTCATCCATCATCCATCTATCTATCCATCCATCTTCTATCATCCATCCATCTCTCTTCTATTATCCATCATCCATCTATCCATCCATCCATCTATCCAGCTACCTACCTACCATCCTTCTATCATCTCTGCTTTTCTCCTACCTATCATCCATCCATCCATCTAATGCTTGGGTCTCCTTTGCTGGCTGAGGAATCCTGGGAGTTGAAGTCCACAAGACCCCTGACATAGACGATAGAATAACAGAGTGGGGAGGGACCCCAGAGGTCTTCTAGTCCAGCCCCCTGCTCAAGCAGGAGTCCCTAGACCAGGGCTGTCCAACCTTAGCAACTTTAAGACTCATGGACTTCAACTCCCAGAATTCCTGAGCTAACGTGACTGGAGGGGGAATTCTGGGAGCTGAAGTCCACAAGCCTGCAAGCTCTCCAGTCTGAAGACCCCCTGCCCTATTCCATCGGCTGCAGCCTCCAGTGTGCCATGAAGCAAAGTCTTGCCCCCCTCCCTGTAGCCAAAGAGAGAGAGACCCCCAAGGAGGGCTAGTCACACCCTCCTCCCTCCAGCCCCCTTCTTCTCCTTGTCCACCCACTCTCGTACCTGAAGTCTTGTTCTGCAGCAGGAACTCCATCTGCAACCTCTGGCCAGCTTGCTCCGCCAAGGCCAGGGGGGTGGGATAATCGGGGTCTCCGGAGGAGCAATTCACTTCCGCCCCACAGAAGAGCAGAGAGAGGGTCTCGGCCAGGTCGCTGGTGGTCACTGCCGTGCATAGGGCCTGGGGGGGGGGGGGGAGGAAGGGGAGGGGGAGGGCAGAGAGAGGGGAGAAGAGGTCACTTCCAGACCAGGAACCTCGGAGCTGGGGAAGGTAGCCTCGTTGGGGGAGCCTGGAAGCGCCAGGGGAGAGAATGCAGATTAACCGAGTCGGAAGGGACCTTGGAGGTCTGCTAGTCCAGCCCGCCTCCCCACCCTACCCGAGCAGGAGACCAGGACCGTGGTGAAGACGGAGGAGGAGGAGACACAGAGGAGGAAGCAGGCTGACTGGCCCCTGGACGAGTGTCCAGCGTCTCTGGAGCTTCAACATCTGGTTTATAGCGTGGTGACCAAAACTGGATGCAGTACTCTAGGTGTGGCCCTTCCTAAAGCTTTATGTTTTGCTCCAGGAGGGTCTCCAGAGGTGCCCCTTCCTCTCACAGCCCCCTCCCCCACAAGGCTCCTCTTCTAGGCTCTTGACTTGGCTTTGTGTGAAAGGCCATTTTCGCTTTTATCTCAACACGGCTTGGAAAAAGGCCAGAGAAGCTAATGCAAAGGTTGCCTCTGTTGCTAATGGAAGGGAGGCTTTCTGTCCCCTTGGGAGGGTGGGGTCCCTTGGTAAGTAGCCCCCTCCCCTCCAGGAGGAGGTGGGGGGAGGAGGAATTTTGGGCTCCGACTAAGACAGGCAAAGCAGCAGAAAGAAGGGGAGCATTTTAGCAAACGGAGAAGGCAATGCAAAGTAACCGAGCCGACCTGGAACCAAGGAGACATTTCCTAACAGGGAGAACAAATACAGGTTTGCCTCGACTTACGAGCCCAACATTGCCATTATTAAGCGAGACAGTTCTTAAGCGAGCTTTGCCCCATTTTACGACCGTTGTTGAGGGGGAGCTTCATCCCCGGAAGCTTTCAAGAAGACACTGAACAGCCTCCTATCTGAAATAATATAGGGTTCCCTGCTTAAGCAGAGGGGTTGGACTAGATGACCTCCAAGGTCCCTTCCAACTCTGTGATTCTGTTATCAAGGAGGGAATCACTGCCGTTGTTAAAAGTTACTAACACGGACAAGAAGCAGCAGGTGGAAACTCATCCAGGAGAGAAGCAACCTGGAATTAAAGGAGAAACTTCCTAAGAGTGAAGAACAATTAACCAGTGGAACTGCTTGCCACCAGAAGTCGTGGGTGCTTCGTCACTGGGGCTTTTAAGGAGAGATTGGACAGCCACTTGTCTGGAATGGTAGAAGGTCTTCTGCTTGGGCGGGGGGGTTGGACTAGATGACCTCCAAGGTGCCTTCCAGCTCTGTTATTCCGAGATCTTCAGTCAATCTTCTCTGCAACTCTTTCCCCAAATCTTCTGTGACCGTTTTTGCCCTCCCGGAGGCTCGAGGGAAGCCACTGCAGGCTTTGGAGGCTGAGAAACGGGCTTTCCGGAAATACCTGAAGTGCCAAAATGGGCCTGTTTTTCGGCCTGCAAAGGCTGCAGAGGCTTCCCTCAAGCCTCCGGGAGGGCGAAAACAGCCTCAAATGGGCCCAAAACCAGCTGGGAATATATTTAGATCCCTTCCAATCGGGTTTCAGGCCGGGGCACAGCACGGAGACAGCGTTGGTCGTGTTGGTGGATGATCTCTGGAGGGCCCGGGACAAGGGTTGTTCCTCTGTCTTGGTCCTGTTAGATCTCTCAGTGGCTTTTAGTGTTGTCTTACTGCTTCGCCCAGGAGGAAAGAAGGAAGGTAGGAAGGAGAGGAGGAGGAAGGAAGGAGAAGAGGAAGGAAAGAGGACAATCAGCTGTTCTAATGATCAGCTGTGCTGGGATTTCCCTCGCTGTCTTACTGCTTTGCCCAAAAGGAAGGAAGGAAGGAGAGGAGGAAGAAGGAAGGAGAGGAGAAGGGAGGAAGGAGCCACTCCTACCTAACCCATGTCCACAGAACCTGTAGTAAAAATATTTGCATCCCACCCCTGTCCTAATTCCCAAATTCTGCCCACAAAACCTTTGTCAGGATTGCAGCAGTGACCCCCACTTAAATCCTGAGTCTTGAGCCAAATTTCCAAAACTTAAGGATTTATTGGGAGTTAACATGTCCAGCATTGCCTGGGTGTGGCCAACTCTGAGACACATCATTCACTGTCACCCTTGACCCTGGTTTTCCCCCCACCCCCCTAGGTGTATCCTAATTCACATTCTCCAATGGGACACCTCCATAGCCCAGAGTCATCCATCAGGCTCTCCAGTTAGAATTTTGCATGGCAGAAACTTCGGTCACCTAGTTACTCTCTTTGAAAACATTTATGGAATGCAGTTTCAGTTTGCAAGCTGCCTCACTGCTCCCCCCTCCCTTTCTGTTGGCAACTCTAAAAAAGACCAGAGAAATATTTTATGAGTTGAGAGCCTTGACCTTTGAGAAACCTCCATTTCTTCGGCTTTAAGGCTAGCCAGCCTGATATTTACCCAGCCAGCCTGCTGCTTCAAAGGTTCTCGGGGAAGGAGATGTGCCTGGCTGGCTGGCTTTGTGTGTGTGTGTGTGTGTTTGTGTGTGTGTGTTTGTAGAGACACAAAGCCACAAGCGCAAGCTGAGCGGTGCAGAAGAAGCCAGCGGGGGTCTCTAGTCTGAAAAGGGGCCTGGGTCTCCAGCAGGAGGGCCCAGTGGAGGGGGGGGGCAATGGAGACGGACAGGTGGAGATCAATGCAAACCAGACACAAGGATGCCACCTGTGGACAGGTGTGCACTGTCACAGCCGATTGTGTGCGGAAAGCCTTCGAAAAAGACACAAGGGGCAGCTCCGGGGGCCTAGAGGTGGGGCTCCCACCTCACAATCAGGAGGCTATGAGTTCGATCCTCGGGAAGAGGCTAATATTTGGAATGGACTCTCCTGCTCGAGCAGGGGGTTGGGCTAGATGACCTCCGAGGTCCCTTCCAACTTCTGCCATCCTATGATTCTAGGAAATCCTTGGCTGGCTCCAAGTTGGGAAAGAATGCTCTATGTGGGTCCCTTCCCTACGGGGGAAGAAGGACTCAGGAGGGACAGGAGGAACAAAACGAAAACTTTCCATGTTGGGCTGGAAAATTGGAGTTACTGGTTTCCTTTCTTGGGACTTGGCGCATTTCATCCTCTGTGTGCAACACAAAAGTGTGTGAGGGACTTTCCGGGGAACACACACACACATACATACACACAAACAAACATGGCGGGGTGGACAAGGACCAGAGAAGAAATTTTGTTATTTATTTTATATAGTTTTATTTCCCGGATACTCCTTCCTCCTCCTGGGTTCCTCCCAACAACAGTCCTGTGAGGTGGGTTGGGCTGAGAGAAAGAGGGACTGGCCCAAAGACACCCAGCCAGCTTTGGTGTCTAAGGTGGGACTACAACTCACCATCTCCCAGGGATTGGCCCAAAGTCAGCCAGCTGGCTTTCATGTCTAAGGCAGGACTATTTATTTTATTTATTTATTTATTTGATTTGTCAATCACTTACAAGATAATAGGTATAAGTATATACATAGTTATGAATACATGAAATGGGTACATATAAGAAAAATAAAAGAAACAATAGGACAGGGACGGTAGGCACGTTGGTGCGCTTATGCAGGCCCCCTACAGACCTCTTAGGAAAGGGGGGAGGTCAATAGTAGACAGTCTAAGGTCAAAGTTTTTGGGGTTTGGGGAAGAAACCACAGAGTCAGGTAGAGTATTCCAGACATTGATCACTCTGTGGCTGAAGTCGTATTTCCTGCCATCAAGTTTGGCGCGGTTAACCTTGAGTTTGTATCTATTGTGTGCTCTTGTGTTGTTATGGTTGAAGCTGAAGTATTCATTGACAGGAAGGACATTGCAATATATGATTTTATATACTATACTTAGATCGGACCGAAGGCGGCGTGATTCAAGGTTTTCTAGGTCTAGAATTTTAAGTCTGGTGGCATGGGGTATTCTGCAACGAGTAGAGGAGAGGAGAATTCTTCTTGTGAAATATTTCTGGACTTTCTCAACTGTGCTAATATCAGATACGTAATGTGGGTTCCAGACTGATGAACTGTATTCGAGTATTGGTCTAGCAAATGTTTTGTATGCTGTAGTTAGTAGTATGATATTACCAGAGAAAAAGTTATGTAAGATTAGGTTAACAACTCTTAATGCCTTTTTGACTGCGTAGTTGCAGTGGGCTCTAGCACTTAGGTCATTTGAGATGAGTACTCCAAGGTCCTTTACAGAGATAGGATCATCAACAAGGTCTTGACTATTCAGCTTGTATTTTATTTTCTGATTTTTTTTGTCAATATGTAGGACAGAGCATTTATTTGTTGAGATTTGAAGTTGCCATTTGTTTGACCATTCTGATATGTAGTCGAGGTCTTTTTGAAGGGTAGCAGTATTGTCTGTGGTATTGAACAGCTTTACATCATCAGCGAAGAGAACGCAGTTCTTAATATGATCACAGAGGTCATTTATGTAGAGTGTGAAGAGAGTTGGTCCTAGAACACTGCCTTGGGGGACACCACTGTTGACAGGTATAGAATTGGATAGGACCCTCCCAATTTTGACCATTTGTTGTCTGTTTGACAGGAATGCTTCTATCCAGTTATGCAGGTGTCCAGAGATACCGTAAGATTTCAGTTTTAGGAGTAGTTTGTCATGTACCACTGAATCAAAGGCTTTACAGAAGTCTATGTAGATTGCGTCTATTGCTTTGCCCTGATTGAGTTGTGTAGTCCATATGTTTTTGCAGTGTGAGAGTTGCAGATTACAGGAGAGTTTTTTTCTGAAATCAAATTGTTTATTAGAGAGTCGGTGTTTGTCTACTCTCTAATAAACAGAACTCACCGTCTCCTGATGATTGGCCCAAAGTCATCCAGTTGGCTTTCATGCCTGAGGTAGGACTAGAACTCACCTTCACCTGGTTGGCAGCCATTATATCTCTTTCGCCTCCTGTAATGGATAAAGAAGCTGCTTCATGCCCAACAGAAAGGATGGCACTGAGGGCACCATTGTTGCCCGTCCTTCCTGGGCTCTGCTGGAGGGCGTTCCTGGTCTAAGGAGGTGTAGGAGCTCCTGCAGGGTCAGCCATTTTGAATCAGTAACAGAATATCAGAAACACCTTGGAGGTCATCTAGTCCAACCCCCTGCTCAAGCAGAAGGCTCTATGCCATCCAAGACAAATGATTGTCCAATGTTGGAACACCCACAACTTCTGGTGGCAAGTCCTTCCATTGGTTTACTGTTCGGTGAACAATGAAGAGAAGGACCCAGGGAGACAGGAGAGCAGCCTTCCAATATTTGAGGAGGAGGAGGGGGTCAAACTATTTTCCAAGGCACCTTTGAAGGCCAGACAGGGAACAATGGATGGAAACTGACCCAGGAGAGATTCAGCCTGGAAATAAGGAGAAACCTTCTGACAGGGAGAGCAATCCACCCATGGAAGAGAAGTTGCCTTCAGAAGTTGTGGGAGCTTCATCCCAAGAAGAGACTGGACTGTCATAAATGATGTAGGTCTCCTGCTTTTGTAGAAGGTTGGACTAGATGACCTATAAGGTCCCTTCCAACTATTCTATTCTAAATATAAAGAATAGTGGCAGGAACTGGGCTTGGCTAGTCTAGGGAAGAGAAGGACCAGGGGAGACAGGAGAGCAGTGCTCCAATATTTGAGGGGCTGCCCCAGAGAGCAGGAAGGGATCAAGCTATTCTCCAAGGCACCCAAAGGCCAGATAAGGAACAATGGATGGAAACTGACCCAGGAGAGATTCAACCTGGAAATAAGGAGGAATTTTTCTGACAGGGAGAACAATCCACCCATGGAACAGAAGTTGCCCTTGGAAGTTGTGAGTCCTTCATCATTGGAAGCTTCCAAGAAGAGACTGGACTGGCATCTGTCAGAAATGGTGTAGGGTCTCCCACTTGGGCAGGGGGGTGGACTAGATGACTTCCAAGATCCCTTCCACTTCGGTTAAATCTGTATGTGACTGTGGGGAAATCCCTCCTTAATTCCAGCTTCCTTCTCCCCTCTGATCCATGCACGGCTGATCATATTTTACAGGTTGAAGCACCAGCCAGAGCAAGTCCAGAGCAGTTGGCACATAAAACCCAGGGTGGCAGGCCTGTTTCCCCCACTGCCAATCTCTCCCCACAAATGGGCATGGAGCACCAGCTGCACCAGCTGAGCTCTGGGCGCCAGTATGTGTGTGTGTGTGTGTGTGGAAGGGGGGAGATCAGGGCGAAGTATAGAGGACACGGATGCGAGATTCGAATCCTGAGGCCAAAACTTACAGGCCCATCCACGGGAGGCACTGATCCGGCTTGGCATCTCCTGCCAGGGCTGCCAACCTTCAAAGAGAGAGAGAGAGAGAAAGAGAGCTGTTGGAAGCCGGGAGGTGCCAAGGTGAGTGTGGAGAAGGTGGGCTTTGGGTTGGAGGGCAGAGCTGCTTCTCTGAGCTGAGAAAATGCCCCAGTGAGCTTGTCAGAAGTGCAGAGATCAACAGTGGCTGCACCAGAGTGGGGAAGGACTCCAAGGACCCTTTAGAGGTCAAGAGCACAGTCTCTAATGGAGGAGTGGGGAAGCAGGAGAGGGATTCTACCCGTTCGCACCTAGGAAACATCATCAGTGCTAGAAGGCGTTTTGCAAGGAGTGGTGGTGATTGGCCCAAAGTCTTCCAGCCAGCTTTTCAGGGGTGGGATTCTACCAGTTGGCACCTATTTGCTAGAACCAGTTGTTAACCTTCTAAGCAGTTCAGAGAACCGGTTGTTAGAAGAAATTCCTGGCCTAATCCTGTAAGGAAGGCAGGAAGGAAACATTCTGGAGTTGCTTACAGAAACTGCCTCTCCATTGACCCTGATTACATTCTTGGCAGGACTAAACTTCCTGTCCCAGGAACTTCTCTGGAGTTTTTTCCCCTCCTTTGCTGGTACTTTGCTTGTGTGGAGGGACCATTCAAAGTTACAATGGCACTGAAAAAAGGGACTTATGACCCTTTTTCACACTTACGACTGTTGCAGCATCCCCACAGTCACAAGACACCAGGCGAGGAGATGCGGGCCTCAAGGTGCGTGATGTTGAGTTGGCCACACCCAGCCAGTCACATGACCACCAAGCCACGCCCACCACCTAAGTGACGCCCACAGAACCAGTGGTTAACAAATTTGAATCCCACCCCTGAGGGGAAGGAGAGACAAGCAAGTCCCCCCTCCCCACTGAAGGATCCCCCTCTTTCCTGTACATGATCAGCAGACTGGTGTGAAGGGAGAAGAACAACAAGACAAGGGGTTTCCTGGCAGATTGCAGGAAGTGACTGGATCATAACAGAATTGAAATGGCCTCCTCGGAGGTCATCTAGTCCAACCCCCTGTCCGAGCAGGAGACCCTCTATCATCCCAGACAAAGTGGCTGTCCAGTCTCTTCTTCAAAGCCTCCAGGGATGGAGCAGCCACAACTTCTGGAAGCAACTTTTGTCCCACTGGTCAATTGTCCTCACTGCCAGGAAATTCCTCCTTAGTTCCAGGTTGCTTCTCTCCTGGGTGAGTTTCCACCCTTTGCTTTGTGTCCACCTTTCTGGGATTTTTTTTTGGATAATAAATCAATCCTCTCTACATACAGATGCACAGAGTTGGAAGGGACCTTGTAGGTCATCTAGCCCAACCCCCTGCCCAAGCTGGAGACCCTACACCATTTCTGACAGAGGGCAGTCCAGTCTCTTCTTGAAAACCTCCAGGGACGAAGCTCCCACCACTTCCGAGGGCAACTTCGGTCCCTTTGCTTGATTGTTCTCACTGTCGGAAAGTTTCTCCTTATTTCCAGGTTGAATCTGGAAATAAGACTCTGGTCAGTTTCCATCCATTATTCCTTATCCGGCCTTCAGGTGCCTTGGAGAATAGCTTGCTTGACTCCTTCCTCCTCTCTGGGTTTCAAATATTGGAACCCTGCTCTCCTGTCTCCCCTGGTCCTTCTCTTCACTCGACTAGCAAGGCCCAGTTCCTGTAACCGTCCATCATATGTTTCATCCTCCAGTCCTCTCATCATCCTGGTTGTTCTTCTCTGCACTCTTTCCAGAGTCTCAATATCTTTTGTTCCTATCATGGTGACCAGAACTGGACTTTGGATGAAAGACAGCAAAGGAATCCCCAGACTGAAGACTCACCTGGGAAGCCACCCAACCTGCCCTTTCAATATATATATATTGAATATATATATTGAATATATATATATTGAATATATATATATACATACTTTGTGTTACAACACCCTATTAAGCCCCAATTAAAGGAGGAAGCATACTGCTTTCTTTTCTGTCTTTCGGCTCATCACCAGAGAATGTATATACAGAAAGTATATACTTATTCCCCTGCCTCAACTGAACAGGATAGAGCCAGTGGTGTAGTGGCAATTACAACTGCCTCACATGTAATACTTCCCTGGTTCGAATCCCAGTAAGGGTATGACTAGCTGATGAGAGCTAAGTAGCTCGAAATAGATCTATCCTACACTCCCTTGTTTAATTATTGATCAGCTCAAAACCTCACACACACACAGAGATATATATATATATTCTTATATATATATAAGAAGACATTGGCAAGTGAACCAGCAGTATATACATTGCTGGAAAATTAACATGGATGTTAATTTTGGATGCCAAGTGTGAGTAGAAACATCTAGCTAGCCTTCAAAAGAAAGAAAAAGGAAGGAAGGAAGAAAGAAAGAAAGAAAGAAAGAAAAAGATGGATGGATGGAAGAAAGGAAGAAAAGAAAGAAAGGAAACAAAGAAAGAGAAAAAGAAAAAGAAAGAAAGATGGGTGGATGGATGGATAGATAGATGGAAGAAAGGAAGAAAAGAAACAGAAAAGAAAGAAAGAAAGGCAGGGAGGGAGGGAGGAAGGACGGAACAAAGGAAGGAAGAAAGGAGATGGTGGGGACAGAAAAAAGGGAGGGAGGGAGGGATGAAGAGAAGGAAAGAAGGAAAAATGGAAAGGAAGGAAGGAAGGATTTTAAGAACCTGAAGGAGCTTGTTCTGCTTTGATGGGGTGGGCTCACCTGCTGCCAGGGGAGGAAACCAGGTGAGTACAGGTAGAATTCATTCCCACCTTTGCAGCTCGGAATCCCCAGCTTTCCTTCTCCCCCACACCCTCATGAATCATGCAGAGAACATTGTAGCCAGACAGCCTTTCATTACAGACGGTTTCCAACACCTCCCTCCCCAATAATATGAAAGGGGGCCAGGTTGGAGGGCGGGGTTTGAACCCAAGGAGGCTTAAGTGAAAGGGGAAAATTACAACCCAGGGGAGAAACCTGAGATTCTGAACCCTGGCAGAACCTCTCAGGATGCCGGAGGAAAGGTGGCTCCCCCCACTCCCCCCCTAGCACGTGGCTGTGGCTCTCGTGTCTACAGGCATTTGTGTAACCACAGAGGCCCCCCCACCTCTGCTTCTACCGATAGATATTGGCCAGGTGCTGTTTCTAAAGAGACAAAAAATTTTCTAGAGAGACATTTTTCTAGAGAGAAAAAATCTGCTATTTGTGAAGAGAAATCAAAGTGACTCAGAAAAGAAGTGACAGGTGTCATTTTTTTTCCTCGTAATGGTAGACAGTGATATTTGCTACACAGCCTGTGGCTGACCACAGGGGTGGCATTCACATTTTTTAACAGCCGGTTCTGTGGGTGTGGCATAGGTGGTGGGGGTAGCTTGATGGTCATGTAACTGGGTAGACATGGCTTGGTAGTCATGTTGTTGGCTGGGCATGGCCAACTCAACATCCCTCACATCGAGGCACGCATCTCCTCCCCTGGCCTCTCGAGACTGTGGGGATGCTGCAACAGTCGTAAGTGTGAAAAAGGGTCAGAAGTCACTTTTTTCAGTGCCATTGTAACTTTGAATGGTCACTCCACACAAGCAAAGGACCAGCAAAGGAGGGGAAAACAACTCCAGAGAAGTTCCTGAGAGAGGAAGTCTAGTCCTGCCAAGAATGTAATCAGGGTTAAGGGAGAGGCAGTTTCTGTAAGCAACTCCAGAATGTTTCCTTCCTGCCTTCCTTACAGGATTAGGCCAGGAATTCCTTCTAACAACCGGTTCTCTGAACTGCTTAGCAGGTTAACAACTGGTTCTAGCAAATAGGTGCCAACTGGTAGAATCCCACCCCTGGAAAGCTGGCTGGAAGACTTTGGGCCAATCACCACCACTCCTTGCAAAACGCCTTCTAGCACTGATGATGTTTCCTAGCTGGGTCATGAAATGTTTCAAGAAAACCACCAAGGTCAGTGAGCACCACGAGACTGGGCAGCCACTTGTCTGAAATGGCAGAGGGCCTTCTGCTAGAGCAGGAGGCTGGACTAGATGACCTCCAAGTTACCTTCCAGCTCTATTCTCCTCCTTCTCCTTCTCTTCCTACTCCCTCTCCCTCTCCCTCCCCGTCTCTTTCTCCCTCTCCTTCTCCTTCTCCCTCTCCTTCTCCTTTTTCTCCCTCTCCTTTTTCTCCCTCTCTCTCTCCCTCTCCTTCTCCCTCCCTCTCCCTCTCCTTCTCCCTCTTCTTCTCCCTCTCCTTCTCCTTCTCAAGGCAGAATCAGAGAGGGAGAAAAGTCGCACTAAGGCCGCCTCCCTTTGCACGGGGCTGCCATCCACGCTGCCGCCGTATCCTGTTGGGAGGTTTCCATAGCTACTTGGGAGACCTTGGCAACCGGGCGCCTTTGGGGAGAGGTGGTGGTGCTCAGGGCCTCCATGTGCGCTGAGCACATGTTTCATAACTCTGATAAGAATAGCCGCGCGGCACCTTCGCCCTCAGGGGGCTTTCGTTGCCTTCGGGGAGGGAGGAAGGTTGGCAGGAAGGAAGAGAACCTCTTGAGCTCATCTCTCCGGTCCCAGGAGAACCACCTGCGGCCCAAGCAGCCTCCCCAGGTAGCACTGCACACCTGTTCCTCTTCTATCTTCACAATCCACTTTCTCACTTCCCTCCTTCCTGTTGACGTGGCCAATTATGACCCCCCTGATCACCAATACTTATGATTATTATTGTTCCTCCTGCAAGATGAGGCTGTTTGTACCAATAAGGGAGGGTATTTATAACTCAGGGTCAAACGGTGGGGTCCTTGGTGTTCTCTGAGTTTGGTGGGGGTTTTTTGCAGATATTTCATGACCCAACTAGGTAACACCATCACTGTTAGCCCTGTAGCACTGATGATGTTCCCTAGTTGGGTCATAAAACGTCTACAAGAAAACAACCAAGCTCAGAGAGTACCAAGTACTCCATAGTCGTCATCCTTCAACACCTCCTCCTCTTCCTCTTCCTCCTCCTCCCCCTCCTCCTCCTCCTCCTCCTCCTCTCCACAAACTCCCCTCCCTTACAGCACTGATAATGTCCCCTAGTTGGGTCACGAAACACCTGTAAGAAAACAACCAAGCCCTGAGAGAACCAAGGATTTCAACCCTGAGCTACAAAAGTTCTCCTTGATTGCATCCAGCCTGTTCAGTAGATCCTGTGTTTTATATTCCAACTCGGGATAGATCTGTTTTGATCTCTTTAGCTCAGCGTGGTGCAAAAGCTCACACTGTTTTTATCTGCAGAGAAAGACGGTAGATAAATTAAGCCAATAGGTGTTATTGTTGGAAGAAAAATCCAGGTCCACTTCCAAGCCGGAAACAAAATGGAGACTGATTGGAAAGAGCTCATTGATGAACGGAAGGAGATTGTGCAGTTCTGGAGTTGAGCGTAAGGTGGGTTTCCTCGATTTCTGTGGGGTCATGGCTGGCTCTATGGGCAGAAAGGGAAGTGCAGATCCGAGGTGTTTGTCTGAGCTAATCTTGCCAACCTTTGGCTTGCCTGATTGTGTGGCTTTTCTGGAGTCTCCCTCTGACCCAGCCTTTCTGAACGGATTACCCCACCTGCATTTCTAAAAGCTGGCCTCCTCAGTTTCTGCTTGGGGCAGGGAGACTGCGGCTGGTTGTGATTGTTCTCCTTTAGGAGAAATATTCTATCCTGCCTGTTTTTTTTTAATATTCCCCAAAATATTTCATTCTCGAGGAGGGCGGGTGAGTGTTTATTTTCTACATTATTATGGTTGGTCCCACAGTCAGCCAGATGTTTTGACTGGATTTGACATGTTTATCTACCCTTCCAGTCCTTCCCAAGGACCTAGGAGACAAAGATATGGATGTTAGATGGTGTTAAAAGTCTCATGGCAGGAAGGAAGCTGCTCCCAGTCAGGTCAGCTGTCTTATTACATTTAGTTCCAGCTCCAATCAGCGACAGCTTCTGCGTGCAAATTTGGGAATGAAAACCTGCCAAACTCCACTTACAAGTGAATTAGATGGAGGGGTGTCCTGAAATTGGCATGAAAAGGAAATAATTTGATTAATTTAATCAAGTGGAAGGGCTACCCTTTATCAGAGGCATCTTGGGTAAAGAGTAGGAATGCCCAAGATGATCACCTTGTGATGAGGTTCCATGCAGAAAACTCAACCAAACCTGGTGGGTTTTTTTCGCAACTTTAAGTTCTATACCTGCAATAAATTTGTTTTCTTTTTGTGTTGTGCAGGTCACCTTCAAGAAGTGAGGGGAGCTGAATGTCAACTAAAAAAAAAAATACTCCTTTGGTCTTTTTAGTTGCCAGCAGAAAGGGAGGGAGGAAAACAGTGCCTTCCTTAAATGCTTCAGATAATCGCTAGGCAGCCGAAGCTGTTGGCGCGCAAGATTATTACTGGAGAGCATAATTGGTGACTCTTGGCTATGGAAGTGTCCCATTGGAGAATATACACCCAGGGGGTGGGAGGAAGACCAGGGTCAAGGGGGAAATGAATGGTGTATTTTAGTGTTGGCTGCATCCAGGTAACGCCGACATGGTCACTCCTAATAAATCAATTTTTTTTTACTCTGATAGATGCGGTTAGAGACTTAAGATTTGAATGGGGGTGAGGTGGGGTGGATTTGTTGGAGCCCTGAGAACAGCTTTGTTCTTTTTTCTTTTTTAAAAATTTCCCCTCCTGTTTTGCTGCCTGAGTAGGAACCACTTTTGGGATTTTCCTAAATTTTTGATCTCTGGATGGCATTTTACTATCCTGAGTATTTTGGAGGCCGTTCTGCAAACGAGATTTTTTTTCCTGTGCCAGACGAATTAGAAATAAATTAAATTTAGTGCAGAGACCCAAGGTAGTTGATTTCTTTCTTGGCGGCAATTGAAGGGCATCCTCTGGTTTTCTCCCAGAATTACCCAAATTACCTTAAGAGGGTCCCACAGGTGCATTTTCCAGGATGCACCTGGACTTTCTGGTTTTTTCTTTTGAAGACGTTTCTCTTCTCATCCAAGAAGCTTCTTCAGCTCTGACTGGATGATGGGGAAAGGAAGGATTGATATTCCTTGCAGACAGCTGGTCATTTGCATCCTTTCAGAGGGTCCACTTGGAGGTTTACCTGAGTCCTCAGAGTCACCTGAGTGGTGCAAATAATTCCTGTAGTTTGAAATTTTCCCTCTGGGAATCCATTCCTACTCATTGTATATCTAAAAGTGTGTAATTCTCAGTCCTCCAGGTTAAAGGTGTTTTTTTTTTCAAGAGGCAAGTGGACTTTCTTGTTTTTTCTTTTGAAGATTATGAATGGATTTCCAGAGGGAAAAAATTGCAGACTACAAGAACCAGTTGCAATCTTCAGGTGACCCCGAGGACACAGATAAACCTCCAAGTGGCTTCAACGACCCTCTGAAAGGATGCAAATGACCAGCTGTCTGCAAGGAGTATCCATCCTTCCCTTCCCCACCATCCAGTCAGAAGGCTCCACATCCATTTGCACCACTGAGTTGACCCTGAGGACACAGATAAACCTCCAAGTGGCCTCAGTGACCCTCTCAAAGGATGCAAATGACCAGCTGTCTGTAAAGAGTATCAATCCTTCCCTTCCCCACTGTCCAGTCAGAGCAAAAGAAACGTCTTCAACAGAAAAAACCAGAAAGTCCAGTTGCCTCAAAAAATTTACTTATGACCAGTCCTCATACTTATGACCATCTCAGCATCCCCACCGTTACATGATCAAAATTTAGGCGCTTGGCAAATGGCAGTTATGTACAGTGGTTACAGCATCTTGTGCCAACCTTCCCAGCTGGCTTTTGGCAAGCAAAGTCAATGTGGGAGAGGAAGCTGGATTCGCTTAGCAACTGGATGATTCACTTAAGAACAGCAGTGTTTCGCTTAACAACTGTGGTGGAAGAAAAGGTCGTAAAAGTGGAGGTGGCTCATTTAACAACCACTCTGCTTATCAATGGAAATTCGTGCCCCAGTTATGTTCATAAGCAGAGGACTAACTGCAGATGCCTTCATATATTGGTCTACAGCTCATGGTGGAAGAACAGTGGCTTACGTTGGCTGGGGACCATGGGAGAGGTAGTCCAAGCTAGCTCATGTGATGACCCAAAGGGGCGTGACACAAAAATAATCAAGTCACAAAAATAGAAGAAAGTCCCTTTAATAATAATAATAATAATAAATATTTATTTATTATTATGCCTCCAGCTTGGCCCCAGTGTCCAATTATCCTCAACCGGATATCAAACTCTTAAAAGAAAACAGTTTGCAGAGTGAGTACATGCAGTCCACACCCAAAGTAAAATTAATTCGAAATAAAAAACCCAACACAAACCAAGGAGTCACTATGGCAGGCACGGATGATTAATTGCAGACTTCTACCAGATAACGCAGCCACCCCAGTTGGGAGGAAGCCAAAACCCAGATAAGCCTCAACAAAGATAATGCGTGCTTTGCTTCCAGCAACAGTGCCATGCGCAGTTTGCCCTTTTAAACAGTCCTCCCAGCTGCAGTCCATGAAGGGGATCAGGGCCCCTTCCTCCCCCATAGACCATACCATTCACGTTTCTCCCTTATCCGCTCCTCCTTGCGTGCCCTAGGTTGAAGAGGGTGTGGGCCTGGGTCTTCCTCTGAATGCCCAGCTGGCCTGTGCCTTCCCCAGTTTCCTCCTCAGCCCCCGGAGCCCCACTCCCACTCCCTGTCGGCCGTTCTTCCTCTCCCTCGGAGTCAGACTCCAACAAAGGGACATGACAGCTCAATAGGTGAGAGCGGGAAAGCTGAAAGGCATGGATTTCTGGGAAATTTTGCCCAGAAAATGATGACCCTTCAATCAACCGAGTGATTGACATCTCAGCCACCTTCTGACCTGCAGTTGCACAGATGGCCTCTAGAGGGTGCCCACGCTCATTACCCTAACTTTTCATGCCTGTTTTCAAATTCACACCTCTTCTTAAAAAAGCGGTTTTTAATTAAGCTTTTTACTTACAACAGGCCTTAAAAATATGTAAGAAATAGTGCTCTCGGGCCCGAATGGTGCCAAATGAAGTCTTTTTTCTTTTAAAAACAACAACAACCCAGCAATAATGTTTGTGTTAAAGAGCTGGTCTTTTTCCTCTCTTGCACACAGAATGTCTTTTCATAGCTGGGTTTATGACCCACTAAATGGGGAAAACAATCTGTTTCAAGGAATCATGTCCCAAAAGGAAGCTCACTTTTTAACTGGGAACCTTCGCTCTCTTAGGGACAAAGGAGAAAAGATGATGGAGGAGACAATAGAATAGAATAAAGAGCAGAATAGATCATGCCACCTGGGGAAGTCTGGGAGCTGAAGTCCCCAAATGATGCTGTCTAGGGATTTCTGGGAACAAATGACCCAAAACAATGCTGGCTAGGGGATTCTGGGAGTTGTAGTCCCCAAATAATGCTGTCTGGAGAATTCTGGGAGTTGTAGTGCACAAATGATGCTGTCTTAGGACTTCTGGGAGCTGTAGTCCCACAAAACAATGCTGGCTAGGGGATTCTGGGGGTTGTAGTCCCCAAATGATGCTGTCTGGGGAATTCTGGGAGTCGTAGTTGTAGACTGAGGGAAAATGCTGTCTAGAGCAGTGTTTTCGAACCACGGCCAATTTCAGAGGATGGACTACATCTCCCCAAATCCCCCAGCCTCCTTAGGCAAAAAGGGCCCCCCAAGGCCGAGGAGTGATCCGAATCCTTCCCGAAGGACTTCCTGGTCTGCAGCAGACTCTGGGTTCTCCTCGATGCTATGTTTTGTGTGCTATTTCTTTACTATCAGTTCTGTGGGTGTGACAGGCGAAGGATCCTGAAAAATCCCCCTCCCCTCCCCACCCCTCCCCACCCCACTAACCTGCTTTCCAGCTCCGTTCTCCTGGGCAGGGCAACGAAAGGAGACCCAGCCGATCAGCTGTGGGCAATGACCTGATGGGTGTGGTGTTATGTGGGTGTGGCTTGGTGGCTTGTTGGGCATGGCAGGGGAAGGATATACTGCAAAATCCCCCTTCCCTCCCCACCCCACTAGCCTGCTTTCCAGCTCTGTTTTCCTGGGCAGGGCAACCAAAGGAGACCCAGCCGATCAGCTGGGACTCGATGGGAGGCGGAGAAGAGATGGGGTTAGCGCGGCCAGTCAGAGGTGGGATTGGCCGGTTCTCCGAACTACTCCAAATTCCCGCTACCAGTTCTGCAGAACCGGTCTGAACCAGCTGAGTCCCATCTTTGCGCTGGAGATGGGCTGTGTCACCGCCATGTGCATTTCTGAATCTGGCTGGCCTGGTTCTTTGGGGAGGAGCGGTGGGATCATCGACTTCTCGGAAAGAGAGAGAGAGAGAGAGAGAAGGAGCTTGGCCGCGTGGCTGATTCCTCCCCCGCCCCGTAATTAGGCCACAAGTACAAAAGGCTTCCAAAGGTCGCTTGCAATCCGGAACCACAAAGTGCCTTCCTCTAATTGACGGGCAAAGCTTGTGCCCAGGGATCTAACTATCCTTCCTTCCCCACCAGACAGCAAGCAAAGAAACCTCAGCCATGTTGTGAGGGGATTCTTAGACCGGCTAGCAATTGCCGAGCTGTTTCGGCAGCTTTTTGTTCTCTTCTGATGCCTCCCCTCCTCCCAACTGGGTTGTACCTAGACCAGGGAGTCTCCGAACTTGGGCACTTTAAGACTGATGGACTTCAGCTCCCAGAATTCCCCAGTCAGCCACCTCATCTCCCAGAATTGCCCGTGGCTGGGGAATTCTGGGAGCTGAAGTCCACCAGTCTTAAAGTGGCCACGTTTGGAGTTCCCTGACTGGGAGCAGAAGGAGGTGAAAAAGAATAAGATTTGGCATCCCAACCATCAGTAGTTGGGGTGAAGCAAACAGAGAAAGAACAGAATAGAATCACAGAGTTGGAAGGGACCTTGGAGGTCCTCTAGTCCAACCCCCTGCTCAGGCAGGAAACCCATATTGTTCCAGACAAATGTCTCTCCAGTCTCTTCTTAAAAACCTCTAGTGTTGGAGCACCCATAACTTCTGGTGGCAAGCAGTTCCACTGGTTAATTGTTCTCACTGTCAGAAAATTTCTGTTTAGTTCTAAGTTGTTTCTCTCCTTGATTAATTTCCCTCCGTTGCTTCTTGTCCTGCCCTCAGGCCCAGAGAGGCTTCTCCTCCAACAGAAGGGAATCTCTGGAACTCAGGGCTTGAACTGTGCTCTCTGAGACTGGCTGTTTTCTTGAAGACCTTTCATAAGAGAGAAGAAGAGAAAAAGAAAGAGAGAGAGAGAATGAAAGAGAGAGACAGGGCAATAAAGATGGGAGTGAGTGAGAAAGAGAAAGAAAGAGAGAGAAGAAAGAGAGGAAGAGAGAGAGAGAAACAAGGTGAAAGAGAGAAACAGGAAACAAAGAAGGAAGTGAAAAAGAGAAATAGAGGAGGAAGAAAGAGAGAGGAAGAGAAAAAGAAAGAGAAAGAGTGAAAGAGATGGAAATAAAGATGGGAGTGAGTGAGAAAGAGAAAAAAGAGAGAGAAGGAAAGAGGAAGAAAAAAGAAAGACCGAGAAAGAGAGAGTGAGAGACAAAATAAAGACAGGAGTGAGTGAGAAAGAGAAAAAAGGGAGAAAAAGAAAGAGGAAGAGAAAGAGAGAGTGAGAGGGAAAGGGGGGGGGAAATAGAGAGAGGGGAGTGAGTAAGAAAGAGAAATAAGGGGGAGAAAGAGGAAGAGAAAAAGAAAAAAAATAACAAAGAGAGAGATTGAAAGAAAGAGACAAGGAAATAGAAAGAGCAGAGTAAGTGAGAAAGAGAAGAGGAGGAAGAGAGAGGAAGAGAAAGAGAGAGAGTGAAAGAGAGAGATGGAAATAGAGTGGAAAGAGTGACAAAGAGGAGAAAGAAAGAGGAAGAGAAAAAAAGAGAGAGAGAGAAAGAGAGAGAGAGAAAGAGAGGTCAAGCATATTTATGCAAGGTTACTGGAACCTGGGATGCAGGACAAAGAACCTCGAATTCATTCCAGAATGTGTTGGTGGGGTCTCTCCAGCATGGCTGGCTGTGTCAGCTTCTTGGCAAGTGGTCGGTCCAAGAGATTTATGGCTGGGCAGATGCAATTAACTGGTGGCCCAGAGACATTTGGCAGAGGATTTTCCAGCGTGCATTAGAGATGAAGACGGTTACCGAGTTCCATCCTTTTCCATTCCTGGGTTTTGGGAATCTCTCCAATTCGTAGAACCCGAGAACAGTTTGTAAAGCAGGAGTAATACTCTGTTTCCCCAAAAATAAGACCCTGTTTTTATATATTTTTTTACCATCAAAAAAAAGGCATCAGGTCTTATTTTGGGGGGATGTTCTCCACTGACTAACCTCACTTGCGCACGTTGCCCCCGGCCTCCTTTTTGCTCTCAGAGGCCTTCTGGAACTTCTCCTGCAGCCAGCAAGGCTTTCCTGAAGGCCTCTGCAGCCGATAAGAGAGCTCAGGATCAATCCAGAGCTTTGTTCTCAGCTCCAGAGGCCTTCAGGAAATGCCTGGCCAGCTTTGCCGGCTGCAGGAGAAATGGGCCGGCCAGGCAGGTGTCGGAAGATGCGAGGCCTGGCTGCAACTGTCCAAAGGGAAGTAGTAGGGCAGCTCCACACACCCCATCCATACCCTAGCTTAATTTTTACCCCTCTACTCTGGAGTGTGCAGGATCTTAATCAGGGCTTATTTGGGGGGTAAGGCTTGTATTGGGCACACGTGAAAAAATCAAGCTGGGACTTACTTTCAGGGTAGGTCATATTTTCGGGGAAACAGGACATGCTGATGCAACTGTCTCCTAGCATGGAAATCTTGCAGTACCATTTTGTGTAACACAATATTTCTCAACTGTGGGAACTTTAAGAGGTGTGGACATACTGGCTGGCTGGGGAATTCTGGGAGTTGAAGTCCACACCTCTTAAAGTTCCCACGGTTGAGAATCACTGGTGTAACGTACTTCTGAATCTCTTGGAAGACAATCGATCAACCCAACATGGTTTTTGCAAAGAAATTTCCCAAAGGGGAATTCGTTGTTCGTTTGTTGTATGGACACATGCATTTTTGCATAATTGGAAAATTACAAGACAAAACCCTGGAGAATTACTAAGTTTGAATATGAACATTTTTATTCATTTGCAAGTAGATAATGTTTGCATTTCATTGCAAAACTAAATGAATTTTTACTATCTCCGTCCGAATTTATCTATCCTTCCAAACACATGCAAAACTCAACTCAATCTATGGAACGGCAGCATGCACAGGATGAAGGATTTTCCTTTCCCAAACCTGGAAAAATACAAAACCATCCGGATGGCGTTATTAGTCCCAAACTCCATTTGATCCATCCATCCCTTAGAACAACAACCCTACAGAGACTACCACGACATACAACCCCAATTGGAAGCAGGATTTCTGCTTCTAAGCAAGGCGGCAATTAAAAGTGAGAATACTTTTTAACATCACCTTTCTGGGTCCTTTTTAACGTCAGCAAGTGTCACTGCCATTGCAACTTTGAACGGTTGCTAAATCAGTCTCTAATGGTCTCTATGGAAACTAATCAAGGAGAGAAGCGACTTAGAACTAAGGAAAAATTTCCCGACAGTCAGAACAATTAATCAGTGGAACAATTTGCCTCCTCCAGAAGTTGTGGAGGCTCCAACTCTGGACGTTTTTAAAAAAATGTTGGATAACCCTTTGTCTGAAGTGGTGTAGGGTTTCCTGCCTAGGCAGGGGGTTGGACTAGAAGACCTCCAGGGTCCCTTCCAACTCGGTTATTCTATTCCATTCTGTTTTGTTTTGTTCTGTTCGATTCCATTCCAATATTCTATTCTATTCCATATTTCTATTCTATTCTATTCCATTCTATTCTTCCATATTTTCCATTCTATTCTATTCTATTCTATTCTATTCTATTCTATTCTATTCTATTCTATTCTATTCTATTCTATTCCATATTTCTATTCTGTTCTGTTCTGTTCGTTTCCATTCCATTCCATTCCAATATTCTATTCTATATTTCTATTCTGTTCTGTTCTGGTCTTCTGTTCTATTCTGTTCTTCTGTTCTGTTCTGTTCCGTTCCATTTATATTCCCTATTCTATATTCTACTCTATTCTATATGAGACTTCCAGTAGGTTAATCATCCAATGACTTAATTTTTGTTCTTTTTTGGGGGGGGGGCAACGATTACAGATTATCACCTGTAAGAGTCACCTTGTAGGGGAGACACAATCAAAATTTAATGAAATAAAATAAAAACGTGCTTTGTGACTGTGGGCTTGGAACAGAGGCCTCCGGCGGCTTTGAGGAGTTGATGACTCCCTGCCTCGTATCCATCCCTGGAAAAGAGGTTAATTCCATAACGTGGTTAAGTACCTTTCCCCCCCACCCCACCCCGAGTCCCCGTCGAGCTCGGATTCTCCAGAGAAAAGGCCCTAATGCGAATGCCGTCCGTCTCGTTTTCTCCTGCCTCTTAATTGCCAAATTAAATAAGTGCCTTGCCCTGCGCCAGTTTCTGGCTTCTGGCTTCATTGATCCTCAGACCAATCAATTCGCCCCAGTGTAACTTTCAACACTAATTGCTCGGAAGGTTTCCCGTTGGATAGAAAAGAAAAGGAAAGAAGAAAGGCTTGCGTTGGCCAGGGTTTGTGTGTGTGTGTGTGATCTCGGCTGGAACTTTCCGAAGAAATTGGGGCATGAAAGGAGATCAAAGGCGACGGAAAACTGGAGAAAATTACCGACGCTGAGCTGTTGAAATGAAATTGAGGGAAGAAGGGGGGATTCCTTCCTAATGGGCAGTTGCTGAGGGTCAAAGGATCAGAATGCAAGCCATGATCAACCCAAGGCTTTAATGGGATGGCTTTGGGGTGTCGGTCTCTCCCAGGGCTTCCTTTTTGGGGTTCAGTCTTAAGACATAGGCAGGGTTAACCTAGAAGAGTGGATCGATCGTTGCTTCCTTCCCAATTGAGCAATTGATATGTATGGAGATCTTAGGACATAGCATAAGAGGGCTGGAAGGGACCTTGGAGGTCATCTAGTCCAACCCCCTGCCCAAGCAGGAGTCCCTACGCCATTCTGGACATGTGACTGTCCCAATCTCTTCTTCAAAACCTCCAGTGATGGAGCACCCACAACTTCTGGTGGCAAGTAGTTCCACTGGTTAATTGTTTTAACTATCAGGAAGTTTCTCCTTAGTTCCAGGTTGCTTCTACTCCTTGATCAGTTTCCATCCGTTGCTTCTTGTCCTGCTTTCAGGGGCTTTGGAGAATAGCCTGACCCACTATTCTTCTTTGGGGCAGCCCCTCAAATACTGGAATGCTGCTACCATGTCACTCCTAACTCTTTCTTTTCATTAAACTAGATTTACCCAAGATTCTAAGATACTATAATAAAAAATAACTGAATCACACAATTGGAAGGGACCTTGAAGGTCTTCTAGTCCAACCCCTTGCTCGAGCATTTAGCATGTCAGACAAATGGCTGTCTAATCTCTTCTTAAAAGCCTCCAATGATGGAGCACCCACAACTTCTGGTAGCAAGTAGTTCCACTGGTTCATTGTCCTCACTGTTAAGACGTTCTTCCTTAGTTCCAGGTTGCTTCTCTCCTTGACTAGTTTCCATCTGTTGCTTCTTGTCCTGCCTTCTGGGGCTTTGGACAATAGATTGACCCCTTCCTCTTTTTTCTGGCAGCCCCTCAAATATTGGAAGGCCGCTGTGGTGTGCCCCATAGTCCTTCTTTTCATGAAAATAAGGCAGATCCAAGATTCCAAGATATTCTTCTTGATGTCCCCCAGATGTCCTGGATTTCAACGTTGGAACCCTAAATCGTTTAGGAACCCTAAATGACCTCCCCCCTTTCCTAAGAGGTCTGTAGGGGGCCTGCATAAGCGCGCCAACATGCCTACCGTCCCTGTCCTATTGTTTCTTTTATTTTTCTTATATGGACGCATTTCATGTATTCATAACTATGTATATATATTATCTTGTAAGCAATTGACAAATCAAATAAATAAATAAAATAAATAAATTAGCACCCGAAGAGGGAAGCCTGGATGAGCTCATCTCTAAATCCCAACACCAGCATTGATAATTGCAAAGGTGATGTGTGGTTCTTCTTACCTTCCCCTGATGGAGACGGCTGATATCTCAGATGGTTTTCCAGGGGGATTAGAGAAATTTTACTTACTAAGACCATTTATACGGCTGCCAGACTTACCGTGACTCGACGTGGTTTACAGAAGTAAAACCCCAGAAATACAAATCTCACTATTTCACCGCCGGCGTGAACAGAACAACAGAGTTGGAAGGACCTCGGAGGTCTTCTAGTCCAACCCCCTGTTTGAACAGAAGTATCTATCCCAATGGTTGTCCAGTCTCTTCTTAAAAACCTTCAGTGATGGAGCAGCCACAAGTGGCAAGCTGTTCCACTGGTTAATTGTCCTCACTGTCGGGAAATTTCTCCTTATTTTTTATTTATTTATATTTATATATATTTTTTAATTTATTTATGGTCTGCTTCCTAGTAGGATTTGATTGCGTATTGTACTCTGTGACTGTTATTAAGTGTTGTACCTGATGATTCTTGACTCTTGACGGATGGATCTTTTCTTTTATGTGCACTGAGAGCTTTTGCACCAAAGACAAATTCCTTGTGTGTCCAGTTACACTTGGCCAATAAAGAATTCTGTTCTATTTCTATTCTATTTTCTATTCTATTCTATTCTTATTGTACCCTAGGACTAACATTAAGTGTTGTACCTGATGATTCTCGACTCTTGACGAATGGATCTTTTCTTTTATGTGCACCAAAAACAAATTCCTTGTGTGTTCAGTTACACTTGGCCAATAAAGAATTCTGTTTTGTTCTGTTCTGTTCTATTCTATTCTCTATTCCAGGGGTCTCCAACCTTGGCAACTTGAAGACCAGCAAAGCTGGCTGAGGAATTCTGGGAATTGAAGTCCACAGGTCTTAAAGTTGCCAAGGTTGGAGACCCCTGCTCTATTCTATTTTTCATTCCATTATTCTATTCCATTCTATATTCCATTCCATTCCATTCCATTCTATATTCTATTCTATTCTATTCTATTCTATTCTATTCTATTCTATTCTATTCTAATTCTATTCTCTCCCACTCTATTCTATTCTATTCTATATTCTATTCTATTCTCTCCTATTCTCTTCTCTTCTCTTCTATTGTACCCTCTGACTATCATTAAGTGTTGTACCTGATGATTCTTGACTCTTGACGGATGTATCTTTCCTTTTATGCACATTGAGAGCATTTGCACCAAGACAAATTCCTTATGTGTCCAATAACACTTGGCCAATAAAAGAATTCTATTCTATCCTATCGTATCCTATCCTATTCTATTCTGTATTCTATTCTTCATTCCATTATTCTATTCTATCTGATTTGATTGCTTATTGTACCCTCTGACTATCATTAAGAGTTGTACCTGATGATTCTTGATGAATATCTTTTTTCTTTTATGTACACTGAGAGCATTTGCACCAAAGGCAAATTCCTTGTGTGTCCAATCACACTTGGCCAATAAAGAATTCTATTCTATTTCTATATTATTTCTATTTCTATTCTATTCTATTCTTTATTCTATTCTATTCTTTATTCTATTTTATCTATTCTTTATTCTATTCTACTCTTTGTTCTATTCTTTATTCTACTTTATTCTTCATTCTATTCTTTATTCTATTCCATTTTCTATTCTATTCTATTTAAGAACCCAGAATCCAATGGGTTCTTTATCACTTTTCGTCCGCTTGTATTAGCAAATCAGCTTTTAATGCTCGAAGGATGCCGAACATTGCAAGGGAAGGTTTTGTAAAACATTTTCTGTCTGGATTATTGTAGGAGGCCCCTAAAGAAGCCAGTCATGTGGCCAGATTCAAATGGCAGGGGTTGAAAATCAGGGTTACCTGATAGTCACAAATTAATAAATAAATATGCAAGCTCTTCCAGTCACTCAGGTTGATATTTGGCACAAGGCAGTTGCTTGGCTCCGATACATATATTGATTATTTTCTGACAGGACTATCCGTCTTCTAGGAGAATAGATGGTCCCACCCGATGCAGCACACAGAAAATAATAAAACTAAGGTTAAATAAATAATAAAACAGAAGGCTTGGGGCAGGAAGCTGTCTGCATTCACAAGCACAATTGGTGGCTAGAGGCCTGAATGGGAGGGAGAGGAGGATGGGTATTTGCTAACAAACTGGAGAGACAGTTCGGTGTAATGGTTAAAGTGCTGGTCTAGAAACCAGGGGGCAGTGAATTCTAGTCCTGCCTTGGGCATGAAGGCCAATTGTATGACTTTGGGCCAATTTACCAGGAGTTGGGCAATTCTAGTCTCACCTTACGTTAGCTGGGTGACTTTGCACAAATCACCAGGAGACGGTGAGTTCTAGTCCTGCCTTACTCATGAAAGCTTGGTGGGTGACTTTGGGCCAGTGACCATGAGATGCAGGAATTCTAGTCCCACCTTAGGCCTAAATTTAGTTGGGTGACTCTGGGCCAATCACCAGGAGACGGTGAGTTCTAGTGCCACCTTAGGCACGAAAGCTTAGTTTAGTGACTTTGGGCCAATCACTCTCTGAGTCCAACTCACCTCGCAGGGTTGTAGTAGGGAAAAATAGAAGAAGGAAGGCGTGTGACACTTGGCTGCGAATGAAACCTGAGTAAAACATTTCAAGAGTCTCTTCCTTAATTCACAGAGAAGGTAAAGAGAAGGACGGGGAAACGCACCTTCGGACAAGCAAGATCCTTTGACTTTAGCATTACGGTAAAAGTAGGCACTGCTTTCCTCGTCTGGCCCCCCTCCCTCAATAACAACTCCCTCGTCTGTTGGGGAGCTTTTCCATTCCGCTGGAAACAGACTCCTTGCAGCTTCAATTTAGGATTTGGTGTGTCCCACTTTCTGGAATAAAGACGGACTAAATCTCGGTTTTCTTTCTTAGAACTTCTTAGCAAGGGTGCTGTCGCAGCCCCCTCCTCGCCTGTCTTTTCCAAGGCTGAATATCTCCAATCTTTCTGTTTTCGTTCTCAGAACTTCTTTGCCAGCGCCCTCTTCCTCCTCACCCCTTCCTGTCTCCCCCCTGCCTTCTCCCCCCACCCCACCCCTGATTCGTGCACAATTGTGTAACCATTGACAAGCTGCCACCCACACTGTTCACAACTTGAAAGGAGAAAACACACACATACACACACATGCGTGGATGCTGAAACGGCATGAAAGTTCGCAGCATAATGCCGGGAGCTCTGGAGTGAGAAAGGCTGCTCGAGGCCATCCAGCTCAACCCGTTGCTAAGGCAGGGTGTCAAATCAAAGCTTGAGAGACAGGAAGTTCCTCAGCCTCAGCAAAAGTGTGGGGGCCTGGCACCCCTCTGTTCTGTTCTCAGAGTCCAATAAAGGGGAATATTTGAAGCTCGGGCTTGAAATGAGGGCTCCTTGGTGCTCCCTGAGTTTGCTTGCTTTCTTGCAGACGTTTCAGTACCAAACTAGGTAACATCATCAATGCTGTTGTTCCCTAGTTTGGTAATGAAACGTCTGCAAAAAACCAAGCGAATTCAGGGAGCAACAAGGACCCCACGGTCGTCCTCCTCCTCCTCCCTCTCCCCCTCCCCCTCCTCCCTCTCCTCCTCCTCCTCTTCCTCCTCCTCCTCTCCACAAACCTTACTCCATTCTGGCACTGATGACGTTCCCTAGTTGGGTCATGAAATGTCTGCAAGGAAATCACCCAGCTCAGAGAGCACCAAGGACTCCACAGTCCTCCTCTTTCTCTTCCTCCTCCTCCTCCTCCTCCTCCTCCTCCTCCTCCTCTACTAATCCCATTCCTTTTCAGCACTGACGATGTTACCTACTTGAGTAATAAAACGTCTGCAAGAAAACCACTCAGCTCAGAGAGCATTGAAGACTCCACAATCATCCTCCTTTTCTTCCTCTTCTTCTTGTTCTTCCTCCTCCTCCTCCTCCTCTTCTTGCCCTCCTCCTCCTCCCTTCAAACCTCCCCTCCCTTCTAGCACTGATCATGTTACCTAGTTGGGCCAGGAAACCTCTGCCAGAAAATGATGACAGTGATCCCATGACCCCAGGACACTGCAACCGTTAAATACGAGTCACTTGCCAAGCATCTGAATGTTTGCTCATGTGGGGATGCTGCAAAGGTTGTAACTGTGAAAAACGGCCACAAGTCACGTTTTTCAGGGCCGCTCCAACTTCGAACGCTTCCTAAGCGAATGGTTGTTAAGTCAACAACTACCTAAAGTCCTGATTTGTGTGAAAATTTGTGTTTACGACGGATGCAGGATCATTGGATCGTGTGATCTTCCCAGCCGGCTTCCGACAGGCAAAGGGAACGGGGGAAAGCCTGCTTCGCTTAATGACCAGGTGATCCACTTAACAACCACACGATTCACTTAACAGCTGCAGTGATTCATTTAACAACTGTGAGCAAAATTTGGCCTGGCTCACTTCACAACCGTCTCGCTTAGCCACAGAAATCCTATTCTCCGTTGCGGTCGTAAGTCGAGGCTTTTCTGTGACAGGGAGAAAAAGCTGGCATGGCCACCACCGTCCCAGCGGTGGATTTTGCTCTTCCAACGGGCGTCGCCAACGGCAGATTGCCGCCTGAGTAAACCTGCTACTCGTAGGAGTTGGGGTTCAAGCCGCCTTTCAGAACGCTGGAGAATGGCTGATTGTGTTCGGAAAGGACAAAGGTTCCCACTTCCAATCTGTCTCCAAGGTAATTCCACACAAGCTATTCAAACCTGCCTCTCCTCTGTGTTCTTCTCCCACACGGGAGAGAAAAAAAAAATGCGATTGTGAAGACACCTCGGAGCAGTTGCTGAGAAAATGCGGCACTTAAACTTTATGACACAGAAAAGAGAGAGAGGCACAGGGCTGTTTGAGTTCTTGGTTCTTCTCCCCCTCAGATCTTGAGATGGTGGATCTCAGAAGGGTTGGATGCGGGGATCCGACCTTATTTGATTTTATTTATTTGATTTGTCAATCGCTTGCAAGATGGTAGGTAAAAGTATTAACATGAGTAAGAATACATGAAATAGGTAGGAATTAATGGGGACCATAGGACAGGGATGGGAGGCACGATGGTGCACTTATGCACGCCCCTTGCAGACCTCTTAGGAATGGATATTCTCCCCTTTCCTTTCCTTTCCTTTCCTTTCCTTTCCTTTCCTTTCCTTTCCTTTCCTTCCCTTTCCTTTCCTTCCTTCCTTCCCCTTCCCTGTTCTCTTTCCTTCCCCCTTCATTCCTTCCATCCTCCCTCCCAGTCCTTCCCCCCTTTTCCTTCCTTCCTTCCTTCCTTCCTTCCTCCCGCTCCCTCCCTCCCTTTTCCCTCCTCCTTCCATGCTTTTCTCTCCTTCCTTCCCCTTCCCTGTTCTCCTTCCTTCCCCCTTCATTCCTTCTGTCCTCCCTCCCACTCCGTCCTCCCTTTTCTCTCCTTCCTTCCTTCCTTCCTTCCTTCCTTCCTTCCTCCCGCTCCCTCCCTCCCTTTTCCCTCCTCCTTCCATGCTTTTCTCTCCTTCCTTCCCCTTCCCTGTTCTCCTTCCTTCCCCCTTCATTCCATCTGTCCTCCCTCCCACTCCGTCCTCCCTTTTCTCTCCTTCCTTCCTTCCTTCCTTCCTTCCTTCCTTCCTTCCTTCCTTCCTTCCTTCCTCCTGCTCCCTCCCTTTTCTCTCCTCCCTGCATGCTTTTCTCTCCTTCCTTCCTCCCTCCCTCCCGCTCCCTCCCTCTTTTCCTCCTCCTTCCATGCTTTTCTCTCCTTCCTTCCTTCCTTCCTTCCTTCCTTCCTTCCTTCCTTCCTTCCTTCCTTCCTTCCTTCCTTCCTTCCTTCCTTCCCTCCCTCCCTCCCTTCCTTCCTTCCCTGTTCTTCCTTTCCCCTTCCTTCCTTCTTTCCTTCCTCATTTTATTTTTTATTTTATTTTTTACTTGATTTGTCAATCGCTTACAAGATGATAGGTATTAGAATAAACACGAGAAAGAATAGTATTGTTGAAAGAAATATCCTTCTGGGTTCAGTTCCAAGTGGGGAAAAAGACACTGGAAACATGGAGGCTGCTTGGAAGATTTAATGGTTACAGGGCCACATGGCCTGAATCTCCAGAGAAGAATGATCACATGCTTCAAGGTGAGAAGAGAAGGGGGAAAAGGGTTGAGGTGCTGAGAGTGCCTGGGTTTTATACTCTCTGTTGGGATTTGAATTGGAGCTTGTATTCTAATTGGTTGTCAGACTCCCAGGGGCGGGGGTCTTAACTTTATAAGCTTGGTCTGGACCTCATGGCTTCACCTGAGTGCTGGCTAATGCAATCTTCCCAGACCATGTGGTGAGATGGGTCATCCTATCATTTCCTGAGGGCCATCCTTCATCCCATCACCCTGGAGTTCCTTCTTATGTAAAGTATTCTGGCCCAGGCCTTAATGGCCCACCCATTAACAAAGCTGGGGGTGAGATTCTGCTTCTTGAGTGACTATTCTTTTTAGGAGAAATATTCTGCCTTTTTAATATTTCCTAGGCTATTTCAATTTTTCTAGGAGAGGGGTGAATGCTAATTTCCTACAGTATGAATAAATGGGGACCATAGGACAGGGACGGTAGGCACGATGGTGCTCTTATGCACGCCCCTTACAGACCCCTTAGGAATGGGTATTCTCTCCTCTCCTTTCCTTCCTTCCTTCCTTCCTTCCTTCCTTCCTTCCTTCCTTCCTTCCTTCCTTCCTTCCTTCCTTCCTTCCTTCCTTCCTTCCTTCCTTCTGCTCCCTCCCTTTTCTCTCCTCCCTCCATGCTTTTCTCTCCTTCCTCCCTCCCTCCCTCCCACTCCCTCCCTCCCTTTTCTCTCCTCCCTTCTTTCCTTCCCCTTGCCTCTTCTCCTTCATTCTTTTATTTTTTATTTGGTTTATTTCTGTGATCTGTCAATCACTTAGAAAATAATAGGTATAGGTATAAACATGAGTAAGAATACAGAAAAAAGGTAGGAATAAATGGGGACAAAAGGACAGGGACAATGGTGCACTTATGCACACCCCTTACAGACAGAGGTGGTACTCAACAGGTTCTGGCCAGTTCTGAAGAACCGGTAGCAGAAATTATGAGTAGTTTGGAGAACCAGCAAATCCCACCTCTGACTGGAGATTTTACAGTCTCCTTCCCCTGCCATGCCCACCAAACCATGCCCAGAGAACCGGTAGTAAAAAAAAATTGAATCCCACCACTGCTTAAGACCTCTTAGGAATGGGGTGAGGTCAATAGTGGATAGTTTGAGGTTAAAGGAGTGGGGGTTAGAGGATGTAAGAAGAGAGTCAGGTAGTGCTAACCCTAACCTTCCCTGAGGATTATTTGGCCCATTTTATGGATCACATCCTGGGCCATGGAGCAGCTAAGGAAGGAAGGAGGGCGAAACAGCAAGAATAAATTCCCATCAGACCTCTCCAGCATGGTCGTTATCCTTAACCCAAAGTTCTTGAGATGATGCACTTCCAAAAGATTGTGTGTTGACCCAAAGGGGCGTGGCACAAAGGCAACACAGCAGGAGTCCCTTTAGTAGCTCCAACTTTGCCCCCAATGTCCTGGGGAGTTTACGAAAAACTCTCCCAGGAGCAGCCTTTGGTTGCAGGGAATCAAGTCCAAAACATGGTCAACAAAAACTGTAACTGTTAAGTCCAATCAAGGCAAAATGAGATCATTAGTCTGGCAGGGCAGGAGCAAGAATTCCAGACCTGAAGGAACAGTAGAAATTTAACACAGTTGAGAGGATGCCAGGAACGTAGATAACCACAGTCAACACAAGTTAAACTCATGTTTGTTCCCAGAAGACGCCACATTCAACTTGCATCTCTTTTAAAAACTGTCTTCCCAGAAGGAAGGGAATGTGGCTAATGAAGGGAATCAGGGCCCTTTCCTCCCCCGTAAGCCATGCAATCTACGTTGCTCCCTTCTCTGTTCCTCCCTCTGTGCCCTAGGATGAAGAGGGGATGGGCCTGGCTCTTCCTCTGAACTCCCTCTCCCTTGTTCTACCTCTTTCCTCCTCTGCCCAACCGGACTTTGCCCTTCCCCAGTTCCCTCCACAGCCAATGGAGCCACAGTCCTACTCCCTGTCAGCCCTTCGTCTTACTCCGACAGGGGTATGACAGGTTGGATCCAACCTTCCCCCAAGATTAATTGACCCATTTTATGGATTACACCATGAGCCTTGGAGCAACCGAGGATGGAGGAAAGGGAAAACAGCAAACATAAATAAATCCATGTCAGATCTCCGGCATGGCCACCATCCTAAACAGCAAGATCTTGAGATGGTGAACCACCAAAAGGTTGGATCCAACCTTCCCTGATGACAATTTGCCCCATTTTATGGGTCACATCTTGTGCCATGGAGCAGCTGAGGATGGGAGAGGAAAGAATAAGCTCATATCAAATCTCTCTGGCATGGCCACCCCCCCGCCCAATCCAAAAGATCTTGAGATGGTGTAGTTTGGAAAGGAATCAGCCCAAGGTCATTTGTTCCATTCCATGGAATACATCCTGGGCCATGGAGAAGCTGAAGAAGGAAGAAGGAGGAAAACAGGAAGAACAACAACGAAAAAAATTCACACTAGACCCCTGGGCACGGCCACCATAGTCTTCACTAGCTTGGGCCTCTCAGTGGCCGTCTTCTTCTGATTCCTTAGCTTCTGGGAAGAATGGCCAACACAGGTCCAGCTCCTTTCGCAGCCGAAACCAATGCTCCTCAACCTTGACAACTGGAAGATCTGTGGATTTCAACGCCCAGAATCCCCCAGCCAGCCAAGCTGAATAAAAGGCGGGACTTCCACCTAACATTTCAGCAAAATTAAAACAACCAGGCGAAATAAAATAAAAACCCAGGCGGCCGAGTGTGCGACGGGTCGAGTTTAGATAGCGAAGATTACCCTGAAAAATGTGGCCTCTTAAATGCCAACCATCTGCTAGGAGATCTGTTTGCCCCGTGCCAGGGGGGGAAAAAAAACCATGTGAAAATGTCCCAGTGCCACCTTCAACATTTGCCAAGGGGAGGGGGGGGGGGTAGAAGAAATAAATAAATCACAGCTTCCCTCTCGACAGGAGCAGCGAGAAGAGATGTTTCGGTTGTACGTGGCAGATGTTGCACTTCCCAAAAAAAAATTCACCATATTTTATATTTTATATTTTTCTTTCGCCTAGGAAGGGCCCCCGGTTCCAGAAACGAGCGGAACGAGCTGCAGAAATTCTCTCGTTTCTATGTCGATGAGTTTTGGTGGATTCGCTAATTCTTCCTTTTCCTCGACGGTTGGAACGGCTGCAACACTCACAACTCTGAAGAAGGTGGCGTGCAACGCTCTGCCACTTGTGGGTTTTTTGCACACCTTAACATTCGCAATGCTGACCTCGCTCACCCCTTCCCAGAGGCGGCCTGGAACCCACGGAAGGGCGATGGAAGGCTCTTTCAATAGCCTGAACTGGGGACTCTCTCCAGATAAGGCATTTCTCCTCCTCTCTCCCCAAATCCCTTCGGCTGATGCAAAATAATTGTGTGTATTTGGTTGGGCTGTTTGTTCCTTTGTTGGTCTGTTTATTTATTTATTTTCAGAGGTTGGCAGTGGCTGCCACTCGTGTGACAGAGAGCCGTTTAGCCTTTTGGATTAGAGAATGTCCACGTGAATTTTGATCTACTTAACTGGGGGGCCATTTGCTCCCCCCCCGATCCGAGCATCATCGCATTGCGATCTCTTCAACCAAATAGATTTGTTGAAAAGAAAAATGGATCTATCTATATCCATATCCATATCTGTATCTATTGAATATATATCCATCTCTCTCTCTCTCTCTCTCTATCTACCTACCTATCCATATCTATCTATCTACCTATTCATATCTATCTATCTATCTATCTATCTATCTATCTATCTATCCAGGGGTGGGATTCAAATTTTTTAACAATTGGTTCTGTGGGCATGGCTTAGTTGGTGGGTGTGGCTTGGTGGTCATGTGACTGGGTGGGCGTGGCCAACTCAACATCACTCACATCGAGGCACGCATCTCCTCGCCTGGCCTCTCATGACTATGGGGATGCTGCAACAGTTGTAAGTGTGAAAAAGGGTCATAAGTCACTTTTTTCAGTGCCATTGTAACTTTGAATGGTCCCTCCACACAAGCAAAGTACCAGCAAAGGAGGGGAAAAAAACTCCAGAGAAGTTCCTGAGACAGGAAGTCCAGTCCTGCCAAGAATGTAATAAGGGTTAAGGGAGAGGCAGTTTCTGTAAGCAACCCCAGAATGTTTCCTTCCTGCCTTCCTTACAGGATTAGGCCAGTAATACCTTCTAACAACCGGTTCTGCGAAGTGCTTAGAAGGTTAACAATCGGTTCTAGCAAATAGGTGCGAACTGGTAGAATCCCACCCCTGTATCTGTCTATCTATCTATCTATCCATTCTATATCTATCTATCTATCTATCTATCTATCTATCTATCTATCTATCTATCTATCTCTACATCTACATCTATATATATACAGGAAGGATCACCCAATGCAGGCCTTCCCTCCCCACACAAAACCCAACCAAATTCTTTGAAGAAAAAGAAGAGGAAAAACTGCCAGGAATATACATCTCCTTCCATTTCCCCACCAGGTCAGTTAGAAATGAAGAAGCTTTTTTGGAGGAGAAGCGAAACATTTTCAAAAGAAGAAGAAATCAAGAAAGTTTAGTTGTCTTTTGGGAAAAAAAAAAAAACCTTTGGGACCACCACTGGCCTGGAGGACTGAGAATCTCCGTAGATCAAAGGCCTGGAGACTAGAAAATATGTGAAGGATGGTTGCTGGTATGTCCAGTTTAATGAAAAGAAGAACCAGGGGAGGCATGATAGCATCTTCCAATGTTTGGGGGGCTGTCATTGCCCCGGAGAAGAGAGGGGGGGGGAGTCCAAAGCCCCTGAAGGCAGGAGAAGAAGCAACGGATGGAAACTAACCAAGGAGAAAAAGCAACCTAGAATTAAGGAGGAATTTCCTGAGAGTTAGAACAGCTAACCAGTGGAACTCCTTGCCACCAGAAGTTGTGGGGGCTCCATCACTGGAGGCTTTAAAGAAGAGACTGGACAAGCACCTGTCAGAAATATTATGGGGAGGAGCAGCAGTGGGAACCTACCTGTTCCACTACCGGATCGGTGATCGTGCGTGCAGGCACCTAAGGCACAAGTGCAGCATCCCCCACGCCCACCGAGGCCTGCAGCCCCAATCAGCTGAGAGGAGAAAGAAGAGAAAAGGGCCAATCCTGCTGATCCTCGGAGGCTGTTTTTTTTTTACTACCGGTTCTACCAAACCGGTTTGAACCGGTAGCATGTCACAACTGGGGAGGAGGACAGTGGGGGTCCTTGCTGCCCTCTGTCGTTTTTTTTCTTTCAGACATTTCGTGACCCATGATCCAGCTAGGTAACATCATCAGTACCAGTACGAAACACCCAGATAAGACAGCAGACGAACAATTTAGCAGACGAGAATACCTAATCAAGGGTCTAGCAAGGAGAAAACTACACTTCCACCAACGCTGCAGGGCAACAGATGTATATATAAACAGAGGAAACTCCACTCCCTTCTAGCGCTGATGAAGTTCCCTAGTTGGGTCATGAAACATCTACAAGAAAGTCACCGAACTCAGAGAGCATGAAGGGCCCCACAGTCCTCCCCCTCCCTCTCCTCACCCCTCCTCCTCCTTTTCACATCCCTCCCTCCCTTCTACCACTGATGATGTTCCCTAGTTGGATCATGAAACATCTGCAAGGAAAACTACCCAGCTCAGAGAACACCAATGACCCCACAGTCTTCCTCCTCTTCCTCTTCCTTTTCCTCTTCCTCTTCCTCTTTTTCTTCTTCTTCTTCCTCTTCTTCCTTCTTCTCCTCCTCCTCTTCTTCTCTTGGAAACCTTTCTCCCTTCTACCACTGATGATGTTACCTAATTGGATCCTGAAACATCTGCAAGAAAACAACTCAGCTCAGAGAGCACCAAGGGCCCCACATGTTCAAATCATTGTACTTCTTTCCGTTTTGTGCATCGATGCCGCTGGGTTTCATGTGTGAGGGAGGATTTACACCCTGTTTTAGCAGCAAACAGATGGGATGTCAGGTTTGTCCTTCTGAGTGTCTAAGAGGCATCCACTGCTAAGATGTTAAGGCAGGTCCTGTGTTTGAGCTGGCTTATTACGGGAAGAAGTGTTGAACAAATTGAGCCCAAGAGAGGCAAAAATGGATAAAATGCTAAACCGAGATCACCAAATTAAAAAGAAACCAAACAAGCAGACAAATCCATGGGTCAGGAGGCAAACCAGCCAAAAGGTCCTAGAGAACTTCAGTATGAAATACTTTGTTGTTGTTTTTTCCTTCCACAAAAGCCTCAATCGTTTCTCTAATACATGCTCCCATCTTGAAGCACCAGGAAAGAGCTCACCGGATCCAATTGTTACCGAGGGATTAAAGCAAACGGTGGCCCCTTACCTTAAACTCTGCTCTAGGGGCAAAATTTGAAATAGGATTAAAGGGGGAATAAGCAAACAGATCTAAGGAGGAGCCTGGTGGGGAAGGAATCTATAAAGCTTCTGTGAAGGGAAATCTTGTATCTGCCAGCTTTTAAGAGCGGAGAAGGAAAGCGGTCGAAACGTTTGTGGCTAAGACGGGGGAGTGTTTTGCAATCTCAAGAACTTTAAGACACATGGACTTCAACTCCCTTAATCCCCCAACCAGCATGTGGGAGTGGATTAGCAGACCAGTGGACTCCCTCAAAGCCCCCAGCCTCCAGAAGGTGGACTAAGGGCTGAACCAGCACAGATGTTCTTACCTGCTGAGAAATTCAGAAACAAGACACACCTTCAATCTGATCTAAGTATAGTATATAAAATCATCCATTGCAATGTCCCACCTGTCAATGAATACTTCAGCTTCAACCATAACAACACAAGAGCACACAATAGATACAAACTCAAGGTTAACCGCACCAAACTTGATTGCAGGAAATACGACTTCAGCAACAGAGTGGTCAATGTCTGGAATGCACTACCTGACTCTTTTGTTACATCCTCTAACCCCCACTCCTTTAACCTCAAACTATCCCCTATTGACCTCCCCCCTTTCCTAAGAGGTCTGTAGGGGGTGTGCATAAGCACACCAAGGTGCCTACTGTCCCTGTTCTATTGTTTCTTTTATATTTTATTTTTCTTATATGTATCCATGTATTCATAACTATGTTTATACTTATACCTGTTACCTTGTAAGCGATTGACAAATCAAATAAATAAATAAAATAAAATACTTCAAGGAAATTATGCTCATCCCAGGAATTGGGAGCTTTTTCTGATAATTGGAGGTCATTAATAGCCCTCATGACAGTTTAGCCTCTGATAGTGTTGGAACATGGAACAGTGGGGTCCTTGGTGGTCTTATGCAGGCATTTCATGACCCAACTAGATAATATCACCAGAGCTAGAAGAGAGGTGGGGTTGTAGAGAGGAGGAGGAGGAAGAAGAAGAGGAGGAGGAGGAGGAGGAGGAGGAGGAGAAGGAAGAAGAAGAAGAAGAAGAAGAAGAAGAAGAAGAAGAAGAAGAAGAAGAAGAAGAAGAAGAAGAAGAAGAAGAAGAAGAAGAAGAAGAAGAAGAAGAAGAAGAAGAAGAAGAAGAAGAAGAAGAAGAAGAAGAAAGACAATGATGACTGTGGGATCCTCAGTGCTCTCTGAGCTTGGTTCTTTTCTTGCAGACCTTTCATGACCCAACTAGGGAACATCATCAGTACCAGAAGGGAAAGGGGGTTTGCACTCTCTTTATATATTCCTTGGGTAGAGTGTGAGTAGGAAAATGCTGCTTGCTTACTTCTTGGCAGTTCCTTGATGAGGCTGGACCAGAATATTTTCTTCTCCAACAATCTAGCACCCAGATAAGCAGGGATTAACCCCAGACAAAGAATCAAGCAGAAAGGAATACCCCAATCCAGGAACTAATATGGAGAAAACCGTAGCTGACTAACTGCAAGAAAACCACCAAGCTCAGAGAGCCCCCACTGTTCAACCTCGAACTACAAATATTCTTTTCTGCTGGTAAAACAGAACAAGATCACCCCTTGTCTTTCAGAAACCCTGCACCATTCTACCCATTTCTGTTTCTGTTTGTCTAACTGCATTTCTTCTTACGGCCTTACATGTGACTTGCCCACGGATGCTGCTGTACGGATGGAAATTTCACAAAAGCAAAGGCACAAATTTGGTGCATATCTGAAGCACAGAGAACTGCTTCGAAGCCCCAAGTTGGCCCTCAACTCTGTATGTAGCAATTGGAAAGATGTTTTAGACCAGTGGTTGCCAACTGGTGGGCCGGGCACCACTGGTGGGCCACGAGAAAATGTTGGTGGTCCGCAGAGAAATGTCCCCCCAAAGCAATTAATCCAGGCTGCGCAGAAACACAAGGCTTGCGTCGCTTGCATTGCGAACAATACGAGGTAGTGAGGGGAAGGGGGAAGGGCAGAGGGGGGGAACTTGCCCTACTCGCCCCACATGCCTGGCCTGGCCACTGGGCTGCTTCTTTCCACTTTTTCCTTCTTCTGCTTTTGGCTGCATGCAAGGAAAGCAGCCAAAGTCTTTCTTTCTCTCCCCCAAACTCCGCCAGAAATGCAGGGCCTCCTGCTCCAAGAGTCTCACAAAGACTCATTTCTGGCAGAGTTTGGGGGAGAGAAAGAAAGACTTCTAGCTTCTGCTGTTTTCCTTGCATGAAGCCAAAAGTCTCTCCTTTCTCTCGCCCCCTGAGAACGGAGCTGGAGACGGTATCCTGCCATCCCAAATAAAGAACGATCGATATGTAGGAAAACAGGGTGGGGGATTTTCCTGCAGACCTTTTGGGGGGATTTTCCCAGGGTCTCTGGTCCACGGGATTTAAAATGATGAGTTTGGTGGTCCCTGAGATCCAAAAGGTGGGCGACCCCTGTTTTAGACAACTCATCCCGTCCACAATTGGATCGTGTTTACGTTGTTTACGAGGCGCTATTGTTTTTATTGCTAAAGGCTAAGGGGGCAGTTCCTCTGCAAACTAAGCCAAGCAGAATTGGGAAAACGACGTTCGCTTCTGGAAGAAGTGGAATTAAAAGCCTGATTTTTTTTTAAAAAAAGAACATATTTAAATCAAATCCAAGCCATTCAAACGGAGCCATTAACGTCGAAAATTGCAGGCTTAGGATGTCAGGAACAAGAATACGGCTTTCCAAAGCGCGGCAATATTATTCTCACTCAAGGCAGGGAGATGATTTAATCACATTTTTTTTTAGAGCCACAGGAACAAAGTATATAGTACCTTTTGAGGTGCTGCACACTTAAAGGTGAGCAATTTGATATTAGCGTCTTTCCCAGGTATTTCAAAAGATAATTGCACCGCAGTTTAGCAAGTGCGAAATGCATAATCTGCACGTTTTTCGCCTAGGAAAAGGAGAGAGGGAAGAAAGGAATTGCTCAGGAACTGGCAGACGAAAAGGAAAGTAATCCACAGGCCAAACTTAGTTGCAAGAAAAAATTTCCTTCCTTTTTTGCTGCATTTTAGAATCTGCTGCTGGCGATAAAGTGCCCAGGTTGAAGCTGGCATACAGCCTGCCTGTGAAAATACGTTGCTATGGTGCTCGTAGGATTTACAGTGATGGTGCAATCTCAGCCGAAACTATTTTCAAGTAAAGACTTATGACAACGAAAGGAAAATATATTGATTTCTTTAAAATATTTATAGCCTGCCTTTTAGAGTAGGTTCTTCCCAGTGCAAAAGAACAATAGGCTACCATGTATTAATCACTGTTGACTCCTTTATGGACAGAGAGGGTTAGGGGGTAAGAACAACAACCTTACTAAAAATAATTAGATGAATAAATAGATCACAGGCCTAAAAGGTAATATACAACCCTGTCAAATGCAGACCGATGAAGTATTGCAATTAAAATTCTTTGTTTTGGGGCTGGGGGCTTTTTGAAGACCATCATCGGTGGCCTTCCAGGATGATGTATAGGTAGTCCTCGATTTACGAACACACCTTGGCCCAAAATTTCTGTTGTTAAGCGAGACCGTGGCTGCGAGTCTGCCCTATTTTACAATCTTCCTTGTGAAATGAATCGTGCCGTTGTGAATGTGAATCTGGCTTCCCCATTGACATCGCTCGTGAGAAGGTCGCACTTCGTCGTAAATAGGAGTTAGTTGCCAAGCATCTGAATTTTGGTCACTGGGTGGGGCCAGCCAGTCGGTTGAAATTGTCAGGATTCCAGCAGTTCCTCCCATTTAAATCCTGAGTCTCAAGCCAAACTTCCAAAACTTCCAAAGGATTTATTGGGAGTTAACATGTCCGGCACTGCCTGGGCATAGCCGACTCTGAGACACATCATTCATTGTCACCCTTGACCCTGGTTTTCCCCACCCCCTGGGTGTATCCTAATTCATATTCTCCAATGGGACACCTCCGTAGCCCAGAGTCATCAATCAGGCTCTCCAGGTAGAATTTTGCATAGTAGAAACTTTGGTCATCTAGTTACTGTCGGGCTCCGGACACACCGCAACAGGTGCCAGAGACCGACAACAATGTCGTGCAGCGGGAGGAACTGCTATTTATCTTGTCGCCGCCCCAGCCGCCCCTATGGAGAGACTAGGATGATGTCATCAGGAGGCGACAGGGAGATTGCAGCAGGCTGGGAATGGCTACTGAATCTAGGACTGAAGGAGAGACGAGTGGCGGCTGACGTTCGGAGGAGAATGGCCACGGTGGTGGGTAATCTGGGCACAATCATGGGATAATAAGGAAGGATAGTAAGCACACGGGTGAAGGGAGCTGCAGATAGGCGGATGTTAGTATAATGAAGGATCGGATGTTAGGCAGCTTAGATGACTGGGAGGGGCGGAACTAGGGTATTTAAAGCGCTGGGAGGCAGTGGCTCTCAGCACTGACTTTATTTGGAAATATCCTTACTCGCTGTTGCATTGTTTTGGTTGCAGGAATAAAGCGAAGATTACTCTAAACTGCGAGTCCTGGCTGCTTTTTCCAGGTGGGAGACCAAGATACCTCAGGCAGCTGAGAGAAAGCCAGCACTCATCTCTATCCTTCAAATAGAGTTACAATCTTTGAAAACATTTATGGAATGTATTTTCGGTTTCCAAGCTGCTGCACTGCTCCTCCCTCCCTTTCTGTCGGCAATTCTAAAAAGACCAGAGAATGATTTTCTCAGTTCTTCTTTGGCGAACCAGATGAAAACTTAACATCCGGTTCATCTGAACCAGTCCAAACTGGTAGAATCCCACCCCTGAAAAATGGTCATAAGTCCCTTTTCTTTCTTTTAGTGCCGTTGCAACTTTGAACGGCCACCAAACGATTTGTTGTAAATGGAGAAACACGGCCCGTAGAATCGCCAAGAGTTGAAAATGCATTTGTGGTTAGAAACATATATATATATATATATAACCATATATATGAAGACGGCATAATATTATATATGTTAGGCATAATACCATCTTTGATATTACATGTTTGAATAGCAGCAAAAATTGTATTGGCACAACATTGGGAAAGCGAGTTTTTCACCCTCCCCAAGACTCCGTGTATGTCCTGAACCGAAACGGGCCACATGAGGACTCCTGGCAAGGGCAGGGTGGGCGGGGCCAGCAAGGGATGGGATTTGCCAGTTCGTTGAACCGGCTATAAAATTAGCTACCAGTTCGCTCAAACTGGTGCAAACCGGAGCAGCCCTCCCCTGCCTATAACTTTGTTGCTTGCATCTTACGGTTTATATTAATTGTTTTATTTAGGATCTCTAGTATGATTTATGTTGATGGCTTGTTTAGCATCCTATGAGTATCACTGAGTGTTGCCTCTTACGATTTCCGATGAATGTATCTTATGAGGATTATGATCGTGATTTATAACTTGTTGTTGGTACATAAACTGAGAGCTTATCCAGTTCCCGGTGTTTCCAATCGCACTTGGCCAATCAAGAATTCATTCTATTCCATGGAAGAGACTTTCTCTCACTTTTTAATCCAAAGGTTAAGCAGATGCCCATAATTATGTAGGTTACTCTGCCAGTTAGCATACATTCAAAGTGACAATAAAGTTATTCGAAGTCTTCTAAGTCTCACGTTTTGGGTTCTTCCCTGCACAGGCCACAACTTCACGTGGGTGAGTGACAGTGGAGGCCTTGAAAAGATGCCCAGTTCGGGATGGCGCTTATTTTAATGGAGATGGGACATGGATGTAGTTGTGCCTCCGGTGTTCCTGGCTGCCAATCAAACTGCCTTGCCTTCTTCTTTGCTTAGTTGGGAACCCATGGCTTCATCAGAGAGAGCTTGTTTGAGATGTTCCTCACCCTTATCAGGGAGAATAGAAAATAGAATAGAATAATAGCATAGCATAGCATTATCAGTGCTAGAAGGGAGAGGAAGAGAATAGAAGAGTTGGAAGGGACCTTGTAGGTCATCTAGTCCACCCCACCAAAGCAGGAGATCCTACACCATTTCTAACAAATGCCAGTCCAGTCTCTTCTTGAAAGCCTCCACGGATGAAACTCCCACAACTTCCGAAGACAACCTCTGTTCCACTGGTTGTCAGGAAATTCCTCCTTATTTCCAGGTTGAATCTCTCCTTGGTCAGTTTTCATCCATTATTCCTTGTTTGGCCTTCAGGTGCTTTGAAGAATATCTTCATCCCCTCCTCCTCTCTCTGGGGCAGCCCCTCCCTCAAACATTGCAGCACTGCTCTCCTGTCTTCCCTGGTCCTTCTCTTTCCTAGACTAGCCAGGCCCAATTCCTGCAACCGTTCATCGTATGTTTTAGCTTCCAGTCCCCTCATCATCCTGGTTGCTCTTCTCTGCAACATTTAACTATGGGAGAAAAAAAAACTTGACCCAAACTTTTGCTTAGGGCTTACGATTAAAATATATTTATTCATTGATTGCCAAGATTCTGTGCCCCACTCCCGGTGACACTGAGCAAAAACATGGTTGAAAAACATCAGGATAAATCAAGATAATGGGATGGTGCCATCTGCGAGGCCAAACCCATCCTTGGCATCTCTCCAAATGCTCTCTCCGAGTTTCAGGAGGTGATTCATATGTGATGTGGCCCAATTAGTCAAATAGTAAAAGACGGGCTATTATTAAGAAGGTGTGACCACAAGGTCACCATGGAAGGAAGCCTGGGAGAGCAGAATGTCTCTGCTAGAGGTTTTAGCAGCATCCTTCAATCTTGGAAGCTTGAAGATGTGTGTGGGTTGAAACTCCCAGAATCCCCCAGCCGGCACAGTATCCTGGGAGTTGACGTCCACCCATCTCCAACCTGGAAAATGGTGAAGAATGATGCCTTATATGTAGGTTGGGCAGATTTGTGTTGGAGCAGCCAATCAAGCCCTAAACCAAGGGCCTTCAAACTTGGCAAGTTCAAGACTTGTGGACTTGAACTCCCAGAATTCCTGAGCTAACATGACTGGAAGGGGAATTCTGGGAGTTGAAGTCCACAGGTCTTAAAGCTGTCAAGTTTGAAGACCCCTGCCCTAAATCACGAAGAATGCATTAGAGCAGGGATGTAAAACTCAGTTTCATTGAGGGACCCATCAGAGTTGTGTTTGACTTGTGTGTGGGGGGCATGGTGGGAGTGGGCGTGGCCAGTTCAATGTCACTCATGTTGGGGGCACCTGTGGTGTCTAAGTGCCAAGGCAAAACTTCCCTCAGACCCTCTCAATCTCATTATAATCTCCTTCCTTCCTTCCCTCCCTCCTTCCCTCCTTCCCTCCCTCCTTCCTTCCTTCCTTCCTTCCCTCCCTCCCTCCTTCCTTCCTTCCTAACTTCCCTTCTTCCTTTCTTCTTCTTTCTCCTCCCCTCTTCATTCTCTTCTCCTTCCTTCCCCTCTTTCCTTCTCTTTCCCTCCTTGCTCTCTTCCCCTCTCCTCTTCCTTTTCTTTCCTCTTTCCCTTCCTCCTTTCCTGGCCCTTCCTGCATGCTCAAATGCAAAGGGGGAAACATCCCTCCTTTTGTTTTGTTCTTTCGTTTCTTTTGTGGAGTTCACTCCTCACCCCTGAGCTCCACTTGTGCTGGGAGAGGGTTGCAGGAGGCCGCTGCGCAGGGCTGCCTTAACGCCTGATGGCTCCATGGCCACGGGTCCCACGAGCATAGGGGCCACACCCACCAACTCCCAGGATACTGTGCCGGCTGGGGGATTCTGGGAGTTTCAACCCACACACATCTTCATGCTTCCAAGATTGAAGGATGCTGCTAAAACCTCTAGCGGATCGGCTGGGTCTCCTTTGATTAATTCTCTTTTAACTTTTATAATTGTAACAAAGTTTTATGGTTGGCTGTACACCGCCCTGATTCCTTCGGGAGAAGGGCGGTATATAAATATATTAAATAAATAAATAAATTACCCTGCAACGGAGCTGGAAAGCAGGTTATTGGGGCGGGGAGGGATGGGGATTTTGCAGTATATCCTTCCCCTGCCACGCCCACCAAGCCACGCCCACAGAACCAGTAGTAAAAAAAATTGGAACCCCACCACTGTGTCAGAGGCATTGCGGGCCAGTCCTTTGCCGTCTCCAGGGCAGCCCCAGGGGTCCGAATCCAGCCCCCGGGCCTTGAGTTTGACCCCCCCCCCTTTGCATTAGATTAGAGACCCTCCCCCCATGGCTTCTTAGCCCTGGCTGAGCCTTTTCTGAGAGGTTTTCCCCCCCAAAAGGTCCCTCCGCAGTTTCTCTTCGATACGGAGATAAAGGGAGTGTCTCGGGACCTGCGCCCTCCCTTCGCCGTGGCACTTAGCAGCTGAAGAGATGACGCCACGGGCGCCAGGCCAGGGACGAGATGCACCAGCATCCTGGCCAGTCTCCAGAGGAGAAGCGGCTGGATGGCAGGGAGCCCGTTCCAGGCACCGCGGGAGGGTTTCAAGCCCTTCCTCTGGAGCTGGGCTGCTTCTCCTTCCTTTCCCCTCCACGCCCAAGACTTGGAAGAGAAATGGGCTGGCTCAGCCCTTTGGGTCTAGTTTAGTTTAGTTTAGGTTTAGGTTTAGGTTTAATTTAGTTTACTTTCTTGTCATTGCACCTCGTACAATGAAATCAAACACCATCTTCAGTGTACATCATGACGATGAAAATAAACACAAACACACATCCTTCATACTCCACACATTGAACCCTTGATATTGCATGAATGTTGCACTATATAGTAGAATTCAGCAGAGTTCCTGCCCTGGGATAGAAGCTGTTTTTCAGCCTATTTGTCCTTGTTTTTATTATTGTCCTGTACCATCTTCCAGATGGTAATAGTTTAAAAAAAGGGTGCCCAGGATGAGATGGATCTTTGAGGAAGTTTTGAACTTTCTTAAGGCAGCGGGAGCTATAAAGTTCTTCCAAAGAGGGGAGAGTAATAGATAATAATAGATAATCAGAGTTGGAAGGGACCTTGTAGGTCATCTAGTCCAACCCCCTGCCCAAGCAGGAAACCCTACACCATTCCTGACAAATGGCAGTCCAGTCTCTTCTTGAAAGTCTCAAGTGATGAAGCTCCCACAACCTCCGAGGGCAACTTCTGTTCCATTGGTTGATTGTTCTCAATGTCAGAAAGTTTCTCCTTATTTCCAGGTTGAATCTCTCCTTGATCAGTTTCCATCCATTGTTCCTTGTCTGGCCTTCAGGTGCCTTGGAAAATAGCTTGGCCCCTTCCTCCTCTCTCGGGCAGCCCCTCAAGTATTAGAAAGCTGCTCTCCTATCTTCCCTGGTCCTTCTCTTCACTGGACTAGCCAGGCCCAGTTGAAACAACTCATGATCTTCCAGGCAATGACATTAACCCTTTGGAGCTCTGTCCTATCTGCCCCTGTGCAATTGGCAAACCCTACACAGGTGCAGTAAGTCAAAATGCTCCCTATGGTGCAGTGGAAGAAGCTCACCAGCAGTTTTAAGGGAAGGCTGCAAAACAATGAAACAATACATTAAAATGATAAAGTCAAATGTAAAAATACAACAATGAAACTAAGCGAAATAACCGAATAAAATATGAAATAATAAAATGGAATAGGATGTAAAATAAACTAAAATAATCAAGTCAAATGCAAAAATCAGACAATGAAATTTTTGAAATTTGTCTGATTTTGAAATTTGTTTCATTTTGAAATGAAACAAAAAAATAAAGCATAAACTAAACTAAAATATAAAATAATGAAATTTAAATAGAAAGTAAAACATACAGCTAGTATTGTGGTTAGTCGGCAGCAGGTGCAGATGGTTGAGGAGAGCGAGGGGCCAGGACCATCAGGGAGTGGAGTGCTGCCTTCAGAGATTGTGGGGGCTGGCAGCAGCGATGAGGAGGTTCCCAAGGAGCCTGTGCCAAGTGCACATGCGCGCAGGGTTGCTCGTAGGAAAGAGCAGCTGCAACAGCACGGGTGACTCAGGAGTAAGGCTGCAGGGTCATGGCTCCTCCTTCAAGAAGATAAAAGCCAGCTGTGAAGCGAACATTCTTTGCAGAAGGCAAAGACGTTTTGAAACTCCAGCCTCGTGGACATTCCAGTATCCTGAGTTTGTATTTGAAGATTCTTGTATTGCAAATTATTTCTTGCCTGTTATCTTTCGGCAAGTCTCGCTCAGTTTGGCAAGGCCTGTGCTTCTCACAGCTAATGATTTTGCAAAAGCATTACAAGGTTTCTGCTCCCTTTGGATTGTGTTGGATTTGTTGGAAAAGGGCAAGGGTCAGAACAGCTAGTCCTCAATGTATGACCACCACTGAGCCCCACATTCCTGTTGCTAAGACAGACAGTTGTTAAGTGAGTTTTGTGGCCTCTTTATGACCTCGCTTGCCACGGTTGTTAAGTGAATCACTGCAGCTGTTATTATTAACATGGTTGTTGAAGTGAATCTGGCTTCCCCATTGAACGTTGCTTGTCTGAAGGTCGCAAAAGGGCATCACATGACCCCCCCCCGGGGGACGCTGCAATCATCATAACTACGAGTCAGTTGCCAAGCGTCCGAATGCAAATCACATGACCTCCCAGGGATGTTGCAACGGTCGTAAGTGTGAAAAACGGCCGTAAGTCCCCTCTTCCCCCCCAGTGCCCTTGTCACTTCGAATGGTCCTTAAACGACCTGTTGGGAAGTTGAGGACGTATGTGTGAGAAAAAGGAGCCAGCAAGGAAAGGACAATATTTTGGGGGAATCTGGCCCTGTCGGAAGGAAGGAGCGATCCAGAGAAGATCCCCTTTGCAAACTGGGGAGGGTTTGTCAGAAATGGTGTAGGGTCTCCTGCTTGGGTGGGGGGTTGGACTAGATGCCCTACAAGGTCCCCTTCCAACTCTGATTATCTTCTTATCCCACGAGCCTCCTTTGGCCATTCGCAACGGCTGCGAACAAGCGAAGGGGTGCGAAGCTGCAACCCTCGCGAAGTGGATTTGTTGCGCCCCTCCGAAAGTCGCACCTCCATCCAGACCTTCTCCCCTTCCTCCCCCCCCTCCCCCGCCCCAAGAAGGCTGCGTTCACACGTTCAGCAACCCGGTTCCTGGACCGACCAACCCGTTTCCTTCTGGGGCGGGGCCAGAGTCCCTTCCGTCCTCAACCGAACCGAACCGGGAGGGTTTCGGGGCTGCGGCTAACGGGGTTGGAGGGGCGGCCGTGTGGACGCAGCTCCGCAGTGCAGAATCCGCACTTCTGGGGGGCCCGGGTATCTAGGGAGATTCGCAGCCATCGAAGTCACGCCTTCCGAACACAAATAAATCACCTTTTTTTGGGTGGGGAGGGCCCGACCTGGAAGCCAAACCCGTTTTTTCTTCTTCTCCCGCATTGTTTGGGAGAGTTTGGGGGGGGGTGTCTCCATTCCTAGACTCAGCCATTAGCTGGCCTAAGGGAAATTCTGAGGAGGGGGCTTCGCGCACTAGAACCTAGTTCGCGCCCCCCCCCAAGCTCATGCTCTGGAGGGGTGGGGGGACAGCTCGGTTTGAAGCGTCCTCCGCGGACCCTGGGCCGCAGCCCCGATGTTCCGGGTGGGGGTTCCCCTCTCCCCCGAACCCCGCTCCCTCCCTCGCCCCCCACCCGCGGCCTCTGAAACACCGCCGCCTCCGCGCGCTCTGCCATTTTCTTTGTGTTTCCAACGTGAGGGCGTACAAACCCCCTTGGCATCCCTTGAACACGCTGGCCAGCCTTGCCCTCCCCTCCCCCCCCCCAAGCAGGCCAGGGGGCAGGGCAGCCCCCCCTCCCACTCCCCCGCGCGTCCCGCAAGCCCCTTACACAACCGCTCGGCCTGGGTCGGCTCTGCACGCGGGGCGGGCGATTGGCGTTCCCACGCGGGCTCCACATGCTCGCTGGCTGGCTGGCTGGCGCGGCGTCCCCCCCCCGCCCACCTACCCGCCCCCCCCGCCCCCCCCACTCGGGCGTGCTTCAGCCACCCGCATTAGGCTCCGTTACAGCCGCGCAACTCCCCTCCCCTCCCGCGGAAAGCCGGGGCGCCTGCCAAGCGCTCCATTAAAGCCGCCAAGCAGCGGCGGAAGGCGAACCCCGGTCGGCCGCGGCTGGGCACCTGGCATTCCCGGCGCCGGATGGGCAGAGGATGAGGAAAGATGGGCCAAGCTTGCGGGCACTCCATCCTCTGCCGGAGCCAGCAGTACCAGCCCGCCGCATCTGACCTGTGAGTTCGGCCGCGGGCATCCCCGGGCGGGAGTTGGGAGACTTCGGGGGAATTTGGAGGAGGAGGAGGAGGAGGAGGACCAAGGACCCGGAGCAGCCTCGTCCGGAGTGGGGTGGGAGCCGGCGGGGAGGCGGGTCGGAGCCGCAAGCGAGGCGACTTCTGCAAAGCAAGGACGGAGTTGGGGAAGCGCGGCGTGGAAGAACAAAAGGATTTGCCCGGCGGTGGGGGTGGGGGTGATGCTGGGGATGGGTGCGGGGTGGGGGGGTTGGGGGGGCGCGCAGCCAGCAGCCCGCGCCGCTTCCCCCCCCCCCCCGCGAATCAAGAACGCGCCGCGCAAGAGACAGCAAGGAAGAAAAGGGAAGGAGGAAAAAAAACTTTCCCCGTGGATAAAAAGCCGACACGGGACGCGGGTTGCCGCCTGGAGCTATCACGTGACCCAGAGGGGGGGCCGGAACGCGTTCCCACGCAGCCCCCCCCCACCCCAACCTGGGTCGCGGTAACTCAGGCTGGACTGGAGAGACCCGCTCGGGAGCCCAGTCCCGTCGCTGTCCGCGGTGCTGAACACGGAGGAGGAGGAAGAGGAAGAGGAAGAAGGGGGGAGGGCGGCAGGACGGGCCAGGGAGGGAGGGAGGGGGCTGCTGCTCCCTTCTCCGGCGCAACTTTGCCCGAAACTTCTTGGGGAGAGCCGGGACAGGGGGAGAGGATGGAAACCCCAACCCTGGATAATTCACTGGGGACTTGCCTGATTTGCTTGGGGTTGTGTTTGATCCTGTCTGGCTAGGAATTGCTCAGTTGAGGGGCGCAGGGAGGGGTGCCAAAGGAAAAGTGTGTGTGTCTGTGTGTCTGTGTGTGTGTGTGTGTGTGTGTGTTTAAATTAAGAAGTGAAGTTTGGTAGCCAAGGAAACTCCGGATTAAAACTAGAAGGGCTCTTTTGTCAATGTGTGGCCACTGCTGGACACTCTAAGCCAGTGTTTTGTCAACCTTGGCTACTTTAAGACTCTTTACTAAAACTCCCAGAATAATGTCCCAAAGGTGCTTTTTTTTTTTTTTTTCAAGAGGCAACTGGACTTTTTGGTTTTTCTTTAAAGAGGTTTCGCTTCTCCTCCAAGAAGCTTCTTCGATTCTGGACTGAAGAAACTCCTTGGATGAGAAGCGAAACGTCTTCAAAGAAAAACCAAGAAAGTCCAGTTGAGTTGCCTCTTCAAAAAGGGACAACACCATGACCTGCATGATGGAGAATCTCCATAGACATTCCAGAATGATGGCTGACAATATCCAAATCAATGTTTTTTTTTTCCAACCCTGGCCTCTTTAAGATGGGGAATTGGGAGTTGTTCACATGGCTTAAAGTTGTCAAGGCTGAGTAACAGTGTTGTACATGCACAGGAAAATCAAGAAAAGACTACTGTATGTTACTTCCTTTATCAATCACCTTGCTGACATTTGCAAAGAAAAAATACAGTGGATTCAACAATGCAATTCTTTTAAACAAATCCCTAACTTTATATGTTTTCCATCGAGAGGACTGTGGATTGCAGTGGTTTATTGGCATCACACTAGTTTTCCTTTAGTTCATTCCTTGGCTAAAATACCCTGAGTCTACTTCTTCTTCAGTCTTGTAGGTGAAAGGAGCTGTTTAATGTAAGGCCTTTTATTAGTTGGACAAACGGTAGATTTAGACGGATGAGTTTGAGTGAAGCAGAAAAGTATAATCTAAAATAAAACAGTTATCCATGGTGCAATTTCGTAGTGGGATCAACTGAGGTGGAAGGGAAGGTGTCTTCTTATGGTTTGTGTCCAAAATCCACCTTCTAAGGTCTCTCAACTCTGCTTTTATAAGGTTTTATAGCGAGAAAACTCAGGCAAAATTGCCTTTGTGTGGTAAGCGGTTGTGTGACTCCAGAAAGCACCCACACATACAATGTCTGCAGCTTGCAACAGGGGGGGATGTACAAAGCCCCTCTTTTTATTTTATTTATTTATTTTTGTCAATTGCTTACAAGATAATAGGTATAAGTAAAAACATAGTTATGAATACATGGATACATATAAGCAAAATAAAAAAAGAAACAATAGGACAGGGACGGTAGGCATGTTGGGGCACTTATGCATGCCCCTTACAGACCTCTTAGGAAAGGGGTGAGGAGGTCAAGAGTAGACAGTCTAAGGTTAAAGTTTTTGGGGTTTGGGGAAGAAACCACAGAGTCAGGTAGAGTATTCCAGACATTGACCACTCTGTGGCTGAAGTCGTATTTCCTGCCATCAAGTTTGGTGCGGTTAACCTTGAGTTTGTATCTATTGTGTGCTCTTGTGTTGTTATGGTTGAAGCTGAAGTATTCATTGACAGGTAAGACATTGCAATGTATGATTTTATATACTATACTTAGATCGGACCGAAGGTGGCATAATTCAAGGTTTTCTAGGTCTAGAATTCCGAGTCTGGTGGCATAAGGTATTCTGCAACGAGGAGAGGAGAGGAGAACTCTTCTTGTGAAATATTTCTGGACTTTCTCAACTGTGTTAATATCAGATACGTAATGTGGGTTCCAGACTGATGAGCTGTATTCGAGTATTGGTCTAGCAAATGTTTTGTATACTGTAGTTATTAGTTATCTCTTGACTCAGATATCATGAGAGGGAAGTTGAGGGTGTAATTTGGCATCAGCCATGTTTGGTCCTACACAGATGCCATGATTTACCTGTTGCAGCTCAACAACACCATAACGTATCCTAGAGCAGAATAGAATGAATGAGCTGGAAGGGACCTTGGAGGTCTTCTAGTCCAGCCCCCTGCTCAAGCAGGAGGACCTATAATATTTCAGATAAGTGACTGTTTAGACTCTTCTTAAAAAACAGTGATGGAACAGCCACAACTTCTGGTGTTAAGCAGTTCCACTGGTCAATTGTCCTCACTGTTTAGGAAGTTTCTCCTCAGTTCCTAGTTGCTTCTCTCCTTAATGAGTTTCCATATATTGTTTCTTGTCTTTGCCTTCTGATGCTTCGGAGAATAATTTGACCATCCTCTTCAAAGATCTAATCACTTGAGTTTCACAGTTTTAAAATGATTCCATGTGGCTTTTAATTTTTGATGGGGAGCCATCCGGTGTAGGTTGAAAGACGAGCAGCTGTATAAAATGTAAATCATCCAAGGACTCCTTCTGATTATCTGCAAAATTTTATTTGCATGTTGAGGTAGAAGATGCAGTTTCAATTCAAGTTGCCTTATCATCAGAAATCTCAAAACCACAATGATTAACGTTTTCTGTGAACTGCAGCCAAACCCCTGGAAAAAGACAAGTTGGTATAACTTGGACTAAGAAACGGGAAGTTTTTCATTAGTGGAAAAATGAGTTAGATATCAGATTGGTTAACAGACAGTAAAACTATATTTTGCATTATTCCAGCTTGGTTACCGGTCAGTAATGTCAATTCAATATGGTTATATAGGTAGTCCACAACTTACAACTGTTTTTAGTGACCATTCAAAAAATTAGAAGATTTTTTTACACTGAATGTTTTTTAAATGAATGTTTTAAACTAATGAAATAAAACTGATGGTAGTGAGTCTTGTGTACAGAAAAATGTGATGACAGGTGTGGTAGAACCCAGCCTAAAAGATGACCAAATGTGATGGTGAGGAACCTCAATAGATTGCTTCCTGCTAGAGCAAGGGCCTTCAAACTTGGCAAGTTTAAGATTTGTGGACTTCAACTCCCAGAATTCCTGAGCTAATGACTGGAGGAGGAATTCTGGGAGTTGAAATCCACAAGGCTTAAAGCTGTCAGGTTTGAAGAACCCTGGTCTATCTCATCTATTTATTGGTCTATCTATCTCTATCTTCTATCCATGTCTGCCTGTCTATCTATCTATCTATCTATCTATCTATCTATCTATCTATCTATCTATCTATCTATCTATCTATCTATCTGTCATCTATCTATCTATCTATCTATCTATCTATCTATCTATCTATCTATCTATCTATCTATCTATCTATCTATCTATTTGTCTGTCTATTCCAAAAGTTTTCAAACGTGGCAAGTTTAAGACTGGTGGACTTCAACTCCCAGGATTCCTGAGCTAATATGACTGGAGGAAGAATTCTGGGAGTTGAAGTCCACAAGTCTTAAAGCTGCCAAATTTGAAGGCCCTATCAATCTCTCTCTCTCCCTCTCCCTCTCCCTCCCTCTCTTCTATCCATTCTATCCCTATATAAATATAAATAGATATAAATATATCTATATCTATCTATCTATTTCTTTCTATCTATCTATCTATCTATCTATCTATCTATCTATCTATCTATCTATCTATCTATCTATCTATCTATCTATCTATCTATCCATCCATCCATCCATCCATCCATCCATCCATCCATCCATCCATCCATCCATCCATCCACCCAGGATTCTTGAGCTAACGTGACTGGAGGAGGAATTCTGGGAGTTGAAGTCCACAAGTCTTAAAGCTGTCAGGTTTGAAGACCCCTGTGCTAGAGGGATGCTTTCTGTCTGGTCCCGGCTAATGTTTATTATATATTGCAAAATTCCAAATGCTCAGATCTGTTGGGAACATTGGAGGCCACCTGGTGTCTCAGCTACAGAAGCCACGGAAAGTCTTAAAAGGGGTCGGGGGGCTCCACACAAGGACTTGCTGAGCAGGAAATCCATCCACCGTCTGATATTTGTTTATATCCCATCTTTATTATTATTATTTTTTACAAATAACCCAAGGTGGCGAACGTAACTAAATGGAGTTTCTTCCACCTATTTTCCTCATCCTGTGAGGTGGGTTGGGTTGAGAGAGAGGGACTGGCCTAAAGTCACCCAGCTTGTTTTCATGGTTAAGGCAGGACTAGAATTCACAGTTGCCTGGTAATTGTCCAAAAGACACCGAGGCGGCTTTCCTGTCCAGGGAAGAACTAGGATTCCCTGTCTCCTGGTGATTGACCCGAAGTCACCCAACTGTCTTTAATGCCTAAGGCAGGACCAGAACTCCCCATCTCCTTGTTACTGGCCCAAAGTCCCCCAGCTGATTATTGTGCCAAAAGGCAGGACTAGAACTCACTGTCTCCTGGTGATTGGCCAAAAGTCATCCAGCCAGCTTTCTGTGCCTAAAGTGGGACTAGAACTCACGGTCTCCTGGCAATTGGGCTCAGGTCACCAGCTGGCTTTCATAGCTAAGGCAGGACTAGAACTCACCAGAACTCTCCTGGTGATTGGCCCAAAGTCACCCAACCAGCTTTCCTATCCAGGAAAGAAAGAACCAGAACTCTTGGTGATTGGCCCAAAGTCCAGGGAAGAACTAGAACTCCCTGTCTCCTGGTGATTGGCCCAAAGTCACCCAGCAGGCTTTCATGCCTCAGGGCAGGACTAGAACTCACCGTCTCCTGCATTCTCGTCTTCTGCCTTAACCACTAAACCAGCCTGGCCCCACCTGATGCAAGCCATTCACTTTCAGCTGGGCTTGACTACAACACCCATCAATCTCCAGTCCAACCACCTACGGACTGTTGGCTTAGGAAAGAGGGCTGTCCAGCTGGCTGGCAGCCGTTCCCTATTTAGGAAGAAAATAATGGTTTGCCTCTGATATTATGGTTTCCCAACCTCTTCTGCTAATTTAGCACCAGGGGCTGTGAGCTGGGAATAATCCAGTTCGGTTGGAAGGCTCTTTGATGCTGTAGATAAATGTCATTTGAACGGACTGCTGCTGAGCTCTGTGGTGATCAGCCTTTGGCCTAATTGGTAACTTATTTCCCTCCTTCCTCTCTCCTCCCTCTCTCCCCCCCCCTCTCTCTCCCTGCTTCTCTTTCAGCCTACAAAAGCTCCCTTCCCACATTATGAAGGATAGTTCTGGCCCACAACTGTTTTGCTTCAAGGTTGCTCTTCAGCAGTGAAATTGTCCTTGGTCAATGGCAGGAGATAATCATAGAATAGTCCTAGGGCTGGAAGGCACCTTGGAGATGTTCCAGTCCAACCCCTTCCTCAAGGCAGGGCAGCAGATTACATGCCGGGCCAAGGGCTGTCTGGTTCTTTTCCCTTGAGCATCTCCTGTGATGGAGCAGCCATCAATCTGGGTGGCTAGATGTCCGCTCTGTTTTTTTTCCTGTGTTTGTCTGTCTTCTATTTGACTATCTATCATATGTATCTTATCTGTCTGTCTCATGGAATCATAGAGCCATAGGATTGGAAGGAACATGGGAGGTCATTTAGTCCAGCCCCTGCCCAAGGCAGGAGAACTGATTTCATCCCAGACAGGTGGATGTCTGATCTTTTCTTGATGATCTTTTCCTGATGATTGAGCACCCACAACTTTCTCTCTCTCTCTCTCTCATCTATCATATGTGTTTTCTCTCTTTCCTCTTTCTCTCTCTTTCTCTCTCTCTCTCATCGATCTATCATATGTGTTTTCTCTCTTTCCTCTTTCTCTTCTCTCTCTCTCATCTATCTATCATGTGTTTTCTCTTTCCTCTTTCTCTCTCGTTCTCTCTCTTTTTCTCTCTCTTTCTCTCTCTCATCTATCTATGTGTTTTCTCTCTTTCCTCTTTCTCTTTCTCTCTCTTTTTCTCTCTCTCTCTCATCTATCTATCATGTGTTTTCTCTCTTTCCTCTTTCTCTCTTTCTCTTCTCTCTCTCTCTCATCTATCATGTGTTTTCTCTCTTTCCTCTTTCTCTCTCGTTCTCTCTTTTTCTCTCTTTCTCTCTCTCATCTATCTATGTGTTTTCTCTCTTTCCTCTCTCTCATGTATCTTTAGCTCTATCTCACCAATCTCTCCATCTCCCTACCATCTCCCTACCATCTCTCTCTATCTTTCTGCCTTATGAGTTGACACCCTATATATCTTTCTCAGAAATCGTACCAAATGTCTGAGGGAGACTGGCTGAGCCAGGGGGAGGAGTCAAGCAGGGAATTAGTCAGGAATCCTTACGTAGACAAGCTGCAATCTGTAGGAGAGGGCCAGTATGAGGGAGGAGTCCAATGCGGCATAAGTCAGGAGTCCCTGCACGCCCGCAAGTGATCGAAGTCCAGCCTTCCTTGAATGCCTTTCTTATCTTCTGCTTAGTCGGTTGGCCAGGTTCTTGTAGAGAGCTTAAGCTTGCAATTAAATCTTTTTACTCTTTTAAACTAACCAAATCTTTTGATTTCCCCAACTTTTGACATAATTCCTTGCTTTAATGCGGTTGAACCTTATCTGGTCTGGCTCAGGTGCAAATTGCCGTTCTGGGAAGATTCCTGTAAAACAGGCATTGAAGCAATAAAGTAGCTAACTTCAAACTCTTCACACGCAGGTCTGGTTGTTGGCGCCCGAGCAACCTTTTGCTCAGAGCAACCCTTTCCCTCCCTGACCTAGAAGCCTCAAATGTCTCTCTGTACGGCTCTCCAGGACGGCGGTGGGGCAGGATATTAAAATATCAACACAAATGATAAAAAGGACGGTATTTATTTGCGCAGCTTGGCGGTACCTGGGGTGGGAGCAATTAGCCTTCATAAATTAACTACAAGACAACAAGGAGACCCTAAATGAAGCCATTTGCTTATCAGGCCATGTCAAATCCTGTTCCGTGCTTGATGGCCTCGCTTGACGTGATAGAATCGCCACAAGGTAAACATAGCGGGAACGGAGAACGCAAGCAATTCTGGAGTGCCTCAACACGCAGTTCTGTCCAGGCTGGTGTTTGCTCAGGGGACTGGCGGGCGTGAGACAGAGGGAGCATTGTTCACAGCAAGAACAGAAGGAGATGGGTCTGGTTGACACGGCTTTTGTGCACGAGGTTCCTCAGGTTGGAGACAGGACAAGGGAGCCCTCTGGGTGTGTCCGGCAGAAACGGGAACAAAATGAGAGGAAGTCCACATCTAAGTGTTCAAAGGACCTTCTCAGTGTGGAGAGGAGAGGAGAGAGATGGGAGAAAGAAGGACGGAAGGAGAGAGAAGAGGAGGGGAGGAGAGAAGAGAAGATTTGTAGCTCAGGGTTGAATTGGGGGGTCCTTGGTGCTTGCTGGGCTTGGATGTTTTCTTGCATTTTATTACCCAAGTAGGTAACATTATCAGTGCTAGAGGGAAGAAGGTTTGTGGCAAGGAGGAGGGGAAGAAAGAAAGAAAGAAAGAAAGAAAGAAAGAAAGAAAGAAAGAAAGAAAGAAAGAAAGAAAGAAAGAAAGAAAGAAAAAAAGAAAGAAAGAAAGAAAGAAAGAAGCTTGATTGCTTTCCTGCAAATGTTACCCAACTAGGTAACACCATCAGTACTAGAAAGAAGTAGGGTTTGTGAGGAAGAGGAGGAGGAGAAGGAGGAGAAACGGAGGAGAAGGAAAGAAAGAGAAAGAAAGACAGAAAGAAAGAAAGACAGAAAGAAAGAAAGAAAGAAAGAAAGAAAGAAAGAAAGAAAGAAAGAAAGAAAGAAAGAAAGAAGAAAGATTGGTTGCTTTCTTCCATATTCCATGACCCAACTAGGTAACATCATCCGTGCTAGAAAGAAGGAGGGTTGGTGGGGAGGAGAAGGAGGACGACTGTGGAGTCCTTGGGGCTCTCTGAGCTTGGAGTTCATCTAGTGACCATTTGAAGTTACAACTGCACTGAAAAAAGGTACTTACGACCAGTTTTCTCTCTTACAACCGTGGCAGCATCCCGATGGCCACACAATCAAAATTTGGCCGTTTGGCATCTGGTTCATATTTATGACGGTTGCAGTGTTTCGGGGTTGCATGATTCCCCTTTTGCGACCTTCCGACAAGCAAAGCCACACACACAGAGTGTCCTGCCCCTGGTGGAGACTGACTCTGAGGGAGAGGAAAGCCAACAAGGAGTGGAGGTCTGGCTCTGGAGGTTGTGGAGGAGGCTGGGGGAGGGCAGAGGCCAGCTGGGCAGTCAGAGGAGGACCCAGGCCCATCCCCTCTCCATCCTAGGGCACGCAGGGAGGAGAGGATAAGGGAGAGACTGGTCTACTGGGGAGGAGAGGGCCTTGATCCCCTTCATGGGCTGCAACTGGGGCAATTGGATAAGAGGACGGACATGCGTATGGGCCAGTGCTGGAAACAAAGCATGGAAATATCTCTAGTTTATGGTTCCTCTCTGAGTTTGGCATCCTTCCCAGTGTGTGTTTTGATATCTGTGGACGTCTTCAAGCCCTTCTCTTGCCTGGTTTGTGTTGTTTTTTACTCTTTATAATTTAAACGGCATTTCCTCCTTCTTGTAACTGCTTGTGTGGGAGTTTTTTTTGTCTCCATTCAAGGATATTTGGAGCTTGGAAAGAAAGTGAAGGAATAAAAGGGGCTTCGCCTGTTTTTGTGTGACTGTGTTTATTTTGTATCCCCCACACCCGGGTCATCACACAGGGGCTTTGTGTGCATGTGTGTGCATTTTTGTGTGTTTGTGCATGGGCCTGTGTGCAACACACAGCCTTCCTGTGCCCTCCTGCTGCAGGAGCTCTGCTGAGAGGGAGAAGATTTCGCAGCAAGCGGAAAAACAAAGGATCTTCCTGTTTGCAACCCGCTGACATGTTACGTTGCATGGGGCATGGCTTCACCTGTGGATGCCATTGTTGGATAGACAGAGCTGGTCCATAGTCACCCAGCCAGCTTTCATGGCTAAGGCAGGACTAGAACTCACCCTCGCCTGGTGATTGGCCCAAAATCACTCAACCAGCTTTTGTGTCTGAGGCGGGACTAGAACTCCCCTTCTCCTGGTGATTGGCCCAAAGTCACTCAACCAGCTTTTGTGTCTGAGGTGGGACTAGAACTCACTGTTTCCTGGTGATTAGCCCAAAGTCATCCTGATGGCTTTCATGCCTGAGGCGGGACTAGAACTCACCGTCTCCTGGTGATTGGCCCAAAGTCACCCAACCGGCTTTCATGCCTGAAGTGGGACTAGAACTCACCGTCTCCTGGTGATTGGCCCAAAGTCACCCAACCGGCTTTCATGCCTGAGGCGGGACTAGAACTCACCGTCTCCTGGTGATTGGCGCAAAGTCATCCTGATGGCTTTCATGCCTGAGGCGGGACTAGAACTCACCGTCTCCTGGTGATTGGCCCAAAGTCACCCAGCCGGCTTTCATGCCTGAGGCGGGACTAGAACTCACCGTCTCCTGGTGATTGGCCCAAAGTCACCCAGCCGGCTTTCATGCCTAAGGCAGGACTAGAACTCACCGTCTCCTGGTGATTGGCCCAAAGTCACCCAGCCAGCTTTCATGGCTAAGGCAGGACTAGAGGTCCCCGTCTCCTGGTGATTGGCCCAAAGTCACCCAGCTGGCTTTCATGCCTAAGGCGGGACTAGACTTCCCATTTCCTAGTGATTGGTCAAAGATCACTCAGCCGACATTCATGCTTAGGATGAAACTAGAATTCACTGTCTCCTGGCGATTGGCCCAAAGTCACCCAACCAGCTTTCATGCCTGAGACGGGACTAAATCTTGGCTTGCTGAGGAATTCTGGGAGTTGAAGTCCACACATCTTAAAGCAGGGGGGGATGGGCTTCAAAAAATTTAGCAACCGGTTCTCTGCCTGGTTACTGGGTGGACATGGCTATGGTGGGCGTGGCCTAATTGGTCTCCTGCACCACCCTGGCCTGGGAGTGAAAACAGGCTGCGCGGGGGGGGGGGGGGCTGTTTTTGTCCGCCTTGGACTCCTGTGGCTCTCTGGAGATGAGAAATGGGCCCATTTCCGGCCTTCTGGAACTTCTAGGAGGCCCATTTTTCACCTTCCCCGGGCTCCGAAGGCTCGAAACAGGCCCATTTTCCTCTCTCCCTGAGTCTCCTCACATACCTGTGATCCAAAATGGGCTGGGTGGGGACTCCTGGGAGGGCTGGGGTGGGGTGGGGTGGGGTGGGTGGGGCGGGGCCAGCCAGGGGTGGGATTTGCCGGTTCGCTGAACTGGGCATAAAATTAATTACCGGTTCGCGCAAACCGGTGTGAATCAGTAGGAGCCCACCTCTGTCTTCAAGTGACTGCGGTTGAGAAAAATCTGCAAAAAATAAATAAATAAATAAATTGCAATTAAGCCACATTGGTTTATTGTTATGCATGTGTGTGTGTGTGTGTGTGTGTGTGTGTCCATGCACACACACAAACATACAAACACATACACACACACAGACAGGTTATTTGCATGTTTGTGCGAGAGAAATTACGGGGGCGTCTTGCACGAGGCCAAATGTGTGCGTCTTTCTCCGCCGCTTAGAAATAAGCCACCTTTCAGGCTTCACCAATCCACCATTGTCGGCACAGACTGTCCTGTAAAGGCCAAACATCCCTCCCTCCCCCCGCCCCATATATTTCCGATAAAGCAGGAAATTAATCTTCATTTCCAGTGGTACGGAGGCTAGGAATCGCCCCCCCACACACACACACCGCCTGAACTCGCCATCTCAGCTTGTGGGCCGATTTAATTGGAAGTTTTCGATCTCCCGCTGCCCTTATCCACGGAGTTTCCAAGCGGCCTGCAACAGTTAAAAACAAAACTGCAGCGGCGGAGATAAAAATCGATAAAAAATTATTAAATCCAGCAGGACAACATGATCTAAAAGGCACAGAAGACTGGGCATTTGCGCTGTCCTTTTTACCTTCTTTCTTTTTTTAAAAAAAAAATATTTTATTGAATCTTTTGAGAGAGTGCAATTGATAACAACTGGCAGCAGGCTACATAAATGTTTTTTTTTTTTTAAAAGAAAAACTCACAGAAAACAATATGTGTTAAAAATCAAGCAGAAAAAATACAACCGCTGGAAAATAACAATAATGGATGTTTTTACTCCTCTTCTTCAATATCAAAATAAAGTAAGATTTTTTTTAAACAGAAAGGGGAATGGCCATTCCATAGATGAGCAGTGAGAGCTGAACTGTGATCTATCTGGCTAATCTTTCAGTAGAAAAGTCAGTTCAAAGGCTAAGAATAGTTCATTAAGCCAGTTTTCAGATTTTGGTATAGAGACAATCTTCTGGGAGTACATAGTACATTGTCAGGGCCTTGGTGCTAGCACTGATGGTGTTAGCTAGTTGGGTCATGAAACGCCTGCAAGAAAACCACCAAGCTCACAGAGCACAGACCCCACAGTCTTCCTCCTCCTCCTCCTCCTCCTCCTCCTCCTCCTCCTCCTCCTCCTCCTCCTCCTCCTCCTCCTCCTCATAGAATAATAATAACTTTATTGTCATTTTGAATGTACATTGATCGGCATACATTAAAATGAAATTTCGTTGCATATATTCTCATCCTCATCCTCTCTCTTCAAACCCCACTCCCTTTTAATCCTGCTGTTGTTACCTCCTTTGGTAATGAAACTTATGCAAAAAAACAGCCAAGCTCAGAGAGCACCAAGGACCCCACAGTCATTCTCCTTCTCTGACTGTTTCCTAGTATGATTTGATTGCTTATTATACCCTAAGACTATCATTAAGTGTTGTACATTATGATTCTTGATTCTTAACAAATATATCTTTTCTATATATATACTGAGAGTATTTACACCAAGACAAATTCCTTGTGTGTCCAATCACACTTGGCCAGTAAAGAATTCTATTCTATTCTATTCTATTCTATTCTATTCTATTCTATTCTATTCTATTCTATTCTATTCTATTCTATTCTATTCTATTCTATTCTATTCTATTCTACTCTACTCTACTCTACTCTACTCTACTCTACTCTACTCTACATTCTATTCTATTCTATTCTACTCTACATTCTATTCTATTCTATTCTATTCTATTCTATTCTATTCTATTCTATTCTACTCTACTCTACTCTACTCTACTCTACTCTATTCTATTCTTCCTCCTCCTCTTCCTCCTCCTCCTCCTCCTCTTCCTCCTCCTCCTCCCTGCACCCCCACTCCCTTCTAGCACTGATAATGTTCCCTAGTCGGGCCAGGAAACCTCTGCAAGCACAAACCAAGCTCAGAGAGTACCACAAACCCCACAACCTAGACTATTTTTGTAAGCCAGTTGTGGAAACTAAGCCACCGGGTGAGTGAAATCACCAGATTTCCTGTGTTATCCGGATCTGCAGGGATTTCACGCCAAGATATCGTCCCCCCTCTCGTTTTCCTTTCTTTCTAGAACTGGCATGTCAGAGGCACACATGGGAGGCTGTGAGGGACTGCCAATCTTTCAGAAATGGTGTGGGCTCCCCTGCTTGGGCTGGAGAGGAGGGGTTGGGGTTGGACTAGATGACCTCCAGGATGCCTTCCAACTCTGTGAATCTGTTCAAAACCTTGTCTCCCGTTGGAGAGCCACCTCAACAGGCTGGCTCTTTTACTTCTTCGCAAACCCCAGAGAGTTGCACTTCAAATGTTCTACTTTTCACACAAACACACACACTCCCCTCCTTCCCAATCCATCTCTGCTCAGACCTTCTCCCAACATTTCCTGGCTATTCTCCCTTTTCCAGCCTGTTTGCCATTCATGAAAAACTACCCCACACCCCACACCAAGCCGACACGCGGCGGTTTAAAACAAGTTTGCAAGAAAAATAAGGTCACCATGGAAAATGGAGCCCTTTGCAAACACCCAGCAAACCTTTCTCTGACCCCCGCCCCCCCCCCATAAGGCGGAGCGGGCTCGCCCGAGGTTTTAGCCAAAAGGTTATTATTTGCTTTTGTATTTTTGTGTTTTATTCTATAATCCGATAACATGTTTAAGTTTATTTTAAAAAAAAAAAGATATTAAAAAAAGATTTAGCCAAAGGCTAAGGAGAGCAGAGATATCTTTAATCGGCGCAAAAAACCTTGCAAGCCAGTTCAGGACCCTGCTTTGAGCATCAGAACGGCTGACTTGGCAAAGCCTGGAGAAATGAGGAGGGGGTCCTTTAAAGCCAAGGCTCGGGGGCTGCAGAGGGCAGAGAGAGGTAGCCGAAAAGAGGCAGATTCTAAGGAGACCCTTAAAGCCCCATCTGTGTTTGCAGATCTGTAGCGTTGATATTTCATCTTTTATCATTTTATTTTATGATTTTGCATCTTATATCCTTTCATTTTCATTCAATTTACGTGCCGCCCATCTCTGCAGAAAGGGGATGTGACCTGTTTCTTCGCCCAACCTAAGTTTTTAATTTATTAATTAACAGAATCACAGAATTGGAAGGGGCCTCGGAGGTCATCTAGTCCAGGGGTTGCTAACCTTTTGGATCTCAGGGACCACCAAACTCAACCTTTTAAAATCCCGCGGACCAGAGACCCTGGGAAAACCCCCCAAAAAAGTCTGCAGGAAAATCCCCCACCCCGTTTTCCTACCGATCGATTGTTCTTTATTTGGGATCGCAGGATACCATCTCCAGCACCCTTCTCGGGAGTGGGGGGGAGAGAGAGAGAGAGAGAGAGACTTTTGGCTTCATACAAGGAAAGCAGCAGAAGCCGCAGAAGTCTTTCTTTCTCTCCCCCAAACTCTGCCAGGAATGAACCTTTGTGAGCCTCTTGGAGCAGGAGGCCTTGCAGGGTCCCAAAGACTCATTTCTGCCGGAGTTTGGGGGAGAGAAAGGAAGACTTTGGCTGCTTTCCTTGCGTGCAGCCAAAAGCAGAAGAAGGAAGAAGCGGAAAGAATCAGGCCAGGTGTGTGAGTGGGGCAAATCCCCCCCCCCCCGCCCTTTTCCTCCTCCCCTCACTACCTCGTGTTGTGTGCAATACAAGTGACGCAAGCCTTGTGTTCCCACGGGCCATGTGGGCAGCGCAGCCTTGCGTTTCTGCGCAGCCTGGATTAATTGTTTTGGGGGGCACATTTCTCTGCAGACCACCAACATTTTCTCACGGACCACCAGTGGTGCCCGGCCCACCAGTTGGCAACCACTGTTCTAGTCCAACCCCCTGCCTAAGCAGGAAACCCTATACCATTTCACACTAATGACTGTCTAGTCTCTTCTTAAAATCTTCCAGTGTTGGAGCATTCATAATTTCTAGAGGCAAGCAGTTCCACTGGTTAATTGTCCTCACTGTTGGGAAATTCCTTCTTAGTCCCAGGTTACTTCTCTCCTTGATGAGTTTCCATCCTTATTGCTTCTTGTCCTGCCTTTGGGGGCTTTGGAAAATAGCTTGACTGCCTCTTTTTTGGGGCAGCCCCTCAAATATTGGAAGGCTGTTATCAGGTCACCCCTTAAATCCTTCTTTTCTCTAGACTGGCCATTCCCAAATCCTGCTACCGTTCCTCCTATGTTTCAGCTTCCAGGGCTTTTAATCATCCTAATTGCTCTTCTCTGCACTTTTCCCAAAAACTCTGGAAAAATCAGGGCGATGGTTAGGTAGCCATCCTCTTCTTCTTGATGGAAACCCGGGTATTTCTCCTTTTCATCCACATCTAGTATGAAATGCAACTCTAGGGATCCATATTTCCACCAGGAAAACCCGACCCCACAGCCCTTCTTCCAACTTCTTCCTCTCCTTAAACAGAGACGTTCCTGTAGCTTTTTACAATTCGGCTATATTTGAAAGACAACCTACTCCCGAGTTTAGTAATTGTTTCCTTTTTTCTTCTTCTTCCCCTTCCCTGCCTCCTTTTTATTAAAACTCCTTTATAACTGAGTTATAAGTCTGGCGCTGCCTTTGCTGGACTCCTGGGAGCAGAACACAGATCGGAAAAATCTGCTTTCTGGCAATCTTGATGGATCCTTCTTGGGGATTTCTTCGTTGCCATGGAGAACTTTGGTGCCAACTGTGTATTAATGCATAAATGACCAGGGCTGCATTGAAGAACGAGAGCTGGGATGGACCAAATAAATAAATAAATAAATAAATAAATAAATAAATAAATAAATAAATAAATAAATAAATAAATAAATAAATAAATGCTGAAGACCCCAGAAAGAAGAATTCAGAGAAGAGCAACAGAGATGATTAGGGGGCTGGGGGCTAAAACATGTGATGAATGATAGAGGGAACTAGGTATATCTAATGAACAGAAGATCAAGGGGAGGGACATGATAGCAGCCTTCCAATATCAGAGGGCCTGCCCCAAAGAAGAGGAAGGTCAAGCTATTCTCTAAAGCCCCAGAAGGCAGGACAGGAAGCAATGGATCAAGGAGAGGACCAGCCTAGAACCAATTTCCTGACAGTGAGAACGATTAACCAGTGGAACTACTTGCCACCAGAAGTTGTGGGTGCTCCAATGCTAGATGTTTTTAACAAGAGGTTGGGCAACCACTTGTCTGAAGTGGTAGAGGGTCTCCTTTATGACCCGCAAATATTGGAAGACTGCTGTCAAGTCCCCCTAGTCCTTCTTTTCATTAAAGTAGCCATACCCAATTCCTGTAACCGTCCTTTGTATGTTTTAGCCTTCAGCCCCCTCATCATCTTCGCTGCTCTTTTCTATCTACAGATCCCTCCCTCTTGTTTGGTATCGTGGTATACAATACAGGCTTCCAAAGTGTCCTTCGACAAGACTTGGGTTAATATACAGTAGCATCTGGGGCCATGAAATTTTAATGTCCATTCTGTGTATTTTTATATATATATCTATAAAATCCTTATTGATAGGGAGCACTTCAGAAAGCATTTGGCAAAGAGCCACATGTAGAGGAAAATAACAGCCAGGCCTTCAGCACACGGTTGCAAGAGGCAGCTAAGACTATTCCAGGCATCTGCAAAATGGACTTTCTGGCAAATCTCCTCCTCCTCCTCCTCCTCCTCTTTGCAAACTGCAGGTAGAGGATCTGCTTTTCAGATCAACATGCAGGATCCAGATCTAACTGGGCATTTTTCACGTCTGCATTTATTGTACCTGTGGGATCCACATAGCTCTCGGAGCTGGTTTGTTTTCTTGCAGACCTTTCATGATCCAGCTAGGTAGCACCATCAGTGCAAGCACCAAGGCCCTGACAATGAACTGTGTATTCCTGGAAAGGCCATTATCACTGCTACAAGGGGGGAGGGGGAGAAGGAGAAGGAGAAGGAAAAGGAGAGGGAGGAGAGGGAGAGGGAGAGGGAGAGGGAGAAAGACAGGGAGAGGGAGAATGATTGTGCGGTCCTTGGTGCTCTTGAGCTTGGTGGTTTTCTTATAGATGTTTCATAACCTTCTGCCGGCGGTGCCTCGGGGTCTGCTCAAGAGTTCATGGCTTCCATGACGGCCATGGGCCTGACCCAGTTAATTCGGGACCCTACTCACGTGGGGGGTCACACCTTGGATCTGGTTTTTGTCTCTGATCAGTGGCAGAGTGATCTGGGTATAGAGGATATGTGGAACGTCTGTCATGGACAGATCACTCGCTCCTGAAGCTCGACTTCCGTTCCGCACCCCCTGACCGCAGGGAGGCGGGGCCATTAAAATGGTACCGCCCCAGGCGCCTGATGGACCCTGATAGGTTCCTGACGGAGCTTGGGCCATTCCCCGAAGCTCACACACACGACTCGGTTGAGGGCCTGGTCGCCACCTGGGATAGGGTGGCTGCTGGGGCCCTTGACCGAGTCGTGCCCTTGCGGCCTCTGACCCGGTGCCGATCCCATGCGGCTCCCTGGTTTTCTGAGGAGCTAAGGGAGATGAAGCGCCGGAAAAGACGCCTAGAGAGCAGTTGGAGGGCTAGCCGCTCTGGGTCTGACCGAACACTATTATGATCTTATATCAAGACGTATTTAGTGGCGATAAGGATGGCGAGGAAGTCTTATCTCTCCACCCTTATTGCGTCCGCGGAAAACCGCCCAGCCGCCCTGTTTAGGGTGATCCGCTCCCTCCTGGAGGTGGGAGCGCGGGAGGACCCCTTGCAGGGACGGGCTGAGGAGTTTTCTAGGTTTCTGCAGGACAAAATCGCTCAGATCCGGGACGAACTGGACTCCGACTGGGCATCTCCGGGCGGGGGGGCGGGGGTGGATATCGGTGAGATCAATTGGGTTGAGTTCGATCCTGTTACTGTGGAGGACGTGGACAGGATACTGGGGGGACTGAATGCCACCACCTGTTTACTGGACCCGTGCCCCTCCTGGCTGGTCTTGGCCACTCGGGAGGTGACACGAGGCTGGTTCCAGGGTATTATAAATGCTTCCTTGAGAGAGGGGCTGTTACCCGCCGCCTTGAAAGAGGCGGTGGTGCGGCCCCTCCTCAAGAAACCGTCCCTGGACCCAGCATTGTTATCTAACTATCGTCCTGTCTCCAACCTTCGTTTCGTTGCGAAGGTTGTTGAGAGTGTGGTGGCACGTCAGCTCCCGCAGTACCTGGAGGAAACGAGTTATCTTGACCCCCTCCAATTGGGCTTCAGGCCCGGGCACAGCACGGAGACGGCGTTGGTCGCGTTGGTGGATGACCTCTGGAGGGCCCGGGACAGGGGTTGTTCCTCTGTCCTGGTCCTGTTAGATCTCTCAGCGGCTTTTGATACTGTCGACCACAGTATCCTATTGCGACGGTTGGAGGGGTTGGGGGTGGGAGGCACCGTGCTGCGGTGGTTCGCCTCCTTCCTCTCTGACCGTTCGCAATTTGTGTTGACAGGGGGGCAGAGATCGGCCCCGAGGCCCCTACTATGTGGGGTCCCTCAGGGGTCGGTGCTCTCGCCCCTGCTGTTCAACATTTATGTAAAGCCGCTGGGCGAGGTCATCCGTGGCTTCGGGGTGGAGTTCCATCAGTACGCTGATGATACTCAGCTGTACATCTCCACCCCGGGCCACCCCAGCGAAGCCGTCGAAGTGATGTCCCAGTGCCTGGAGGCCGTGCGGAATTGGATGGGTCGTAACAGGCTTCGTCTCAGCCCGACCAAAACCGAGTGGCTGTGGTTTCCTGCGCCCAGATACAGCCAGCTGGTTCCTTCGCTGGCCGTGGGGGGAGAGGTCTTGACCCCCATGGAAAGGGCGCGCAACTTGGGTGTCCTCCTGGACGTACGGCTGTCTTTAGAAGAACACATTGCAGCCGTCGCCAGGGGGGCTTTTTATCAGATTCGTCTGATTCACCAGTTGCGGCCCTTTCTGGATCTGGGCGCACTTCGCACAGTCACTTCCGCCCTCGTCATCTCCCGCCTGGATTATTGCAATGCTCTCTACATGGGGCTCCCCTTGAAGAGTCTCCGGAGGCTACAGTTAGTCCAGAATGCAGCCGCGCGGGTGATCGTGGGTGCCCCTCGGAGCTCCCACGTTACACCGCTTCTCCGCAGGCTGCACTGGCTTCCTGTGGCCTTCCGGATTCGATTCAAGGTGGTACTGATGGTATTTAAAGTGCTCCATGGCTCGGGACCTGGGTATCTACGGGACCGCCTACTGCCATCGTCAACCTCCCACCGCCCAGTACGCTCCCACAGGGTTGCCCTACTTGGGGTTCCGCCGCCTGATCATTGTCGGCTGGCGGCCCCGAGGGTGCGTGCTTTCTCTGTGGGAGCCCCCTCCCTGTGGAATGATCTCCCCCCGGAGATACGAGCCATGACGGACATCCTGACCTTCCGGTGCGCGGTTAAGACCCTATTTTTTAAACAGGCTGGCATGGCCCAGTAAGGGTTTTTGGGGGTTTTATACCTAATCTTGGGTTTTAGTTTTTAATCTTCCATTTTAAATTTTTATTAATCCCGGATTTTTAAATGTGTAATTGTAGTTAGACGGGATGCAGCCAGTTTATTTATTTAATTCAGTTTTAAATTTATTTAAATTGTATTTACTCTATGTACTTTTATTAGGCTGTACACCGCCCCGAGTCCCTTTTTGGGAGAGGGAGCGGTATAGAAATATAAATATAAATAAATAAATAAATAACCCAACTAGATAACATCATCAGGTTAAAGGGGAGGGGCCTTTCAGGCAGAGGGAGGAGGACGAGGAGAAGGAGGAGAGACTGAGGGTGGAGGATGGATGGATGTAGATGGGAAAAGACAGTCCTTCTAATAACAGGAAGGGAGCCACCATGGAGAAGGCCCTTCTTCTCGGTTCCACCAGATGGATCTCCTTAAGAGAGGAGACCCGCAAAACCCCTGGCTCCCTGCTCTGGGAGATCCGGTGGAGGTAACCAGGAAGAGACAGTCTTTCCATAACAGGGTCCTCCTTAAGACAGGAGGACCCCAACCTCTGCCGTCTCCTTCTCCTAGTCCTTCTCTTCACTACACTAGACCTACCCAGCCCCTTCAATGGTTCCTCGTATATTTTAGACCCCCTCATCGTCTTTGTGACTCTTCTCTGTGCTCTTTCTATGGTCTCTATGGCATCTTTTTTTGCATCGTGCCTCATCCCAAGGGGGAGCTCCTGCCTGGCCAGGGAAGGTGGAGAGATCCCTGCCCAAACTCCCAAGACACGAGTGAGATTCCTAAGCCTCTTGGACTACAACTGCAGGATCCCTCAGGCAGAGAAGCGCAAAGCAGTGCCAAGTTGATAGTATTTCTTTTGTGGGGAGGCAATCCCTTTCTCCTGATTTTTTATTTTTTAAAAAGGACAGTTTTTTCCCAAAGGCCATCCCTCTGCTCAACAGCGAATTCCCACAACACTGTCAAATTAACTACTAAGACTGTATGACTATTCTCATCCTTGCTAGTATCTTTTTTTATTGAACTATTATCATCTGGCAGATGGTACAGGATAATAATGAAAACAAGGACATATAGGCTGAAAAAGAGCTTCTATCCCAGGGCAGGAACTCTCTTGAATTCTGCTGTATGGTGCTATATTAATGCAATATTAATTGAATAGAATGCAATTTGGAAGAGCTTTAAGAAAGTTCAAAACATTCTCAAAGATGCATCTCATTCTGGGCATCCTTGTTTTTGAACTATTACCATCTGGCAGACGGTACAGGACAATAATAAAAGGACAAGGACAAATAGGCTGAAAAACAGCTTCTATCCCAGGGCAGCAGCTCTGTTGAATTCTCCTGTATAGTGCAACGTTAATGCAACGTTAATACCATTCAATCATATAGAATGTGAAGGATGTGTGTTTGTATTTATTTTCATAGTCATAATGTACACTGAAGATGGTGCTTGATTTCATTGTATAAGATGCAATGACAATAAAGTAAACTAACTAACTCTTTCTTCCCCCTTATGGCTCTTTCCATGTTGCTTGTATCTTTACAACTTATATTGTTTTTATTGTTTCCTAGTATGATTTGATTGCTTATTAGTAAGCAATTTTGCTTACTAACAAGCAATCAAATCATAATATGATTTAGTTACTTATTAGTAACCTATGACTCTCACTAAGTGTTGTATCTTGTGATTCTTGACAAATAGACTTTATTTTTTCTTTATGTACACTGCAAGCAAATGCATCAAAGACAAATTCCTTGTGTGTCCAATCACACCTGGCCAATAAAGAATTCTCTCCTATTCTATTCTCTAACCTCTTTGGCCCTGGTGCTGGGCAACGCAATAATTTCTTTCTGTACCAACGATGCCAACTAGAAGGAATTTATGGCAAGGGGAGGGGGGTGTCCCTGGCAACGGACTATTTTCCCAGAGGCCCTCCCTTCCGTGTAGACATCATTTGCAAAGGGTTCATATCTGTTTGTTTGTTCGTGTATTGATTTATGAGATGGATAGCTCCCTGTCTGCTATGAATTCTGGGCAGTGTGCAAAAGAGCATGGCGGATATTAAAGCAGAATCTATCGTTGAAAAGAATCTGGCAGAAACCAAGTCAGAATCAGCAAAAAAAAAAAAGCCCAAACATCCCACAGGGATCCTGCCTTCATTTAATCCAGGAGTGTACCACCTTGGCTACTGGAAGACTCCCAGATTTCCCGCAGAATGGACTTTAACTCCCACAATTCCTCCTGAACGGACTTTAACTCCCAGAATTCCCCAGAATGGACTTTAACTCCCAGAATTCCTTCAGAATGGACTTTAACTCCCACAATTCCCCAGAATGGACTTTAACTCCCAGAATTCCTTCAGAACGGACTTTAACTCCCAGAATTCCTCCTGAACGGACTTTAACTCCCACAATTCCTCCAGAACGGACTTTAACTCCCACAATTCCCCAGAATGGACTTTAACTCCCAGAATTCCTCCTGAACGGACTTTAACTCCCAGAATTCCCCAGAATGGACTTTAACTCCCAGAATTCCTCCTGAACGGACTTTAACTCCCAGAATTCCCCAGAATGGACTTTAACTCCCAGAATTCCTTCAGAACGGACTTTAACTCCCACAATTCCTCCAGAACGGACTTTAACTCCCACAATTCCTCCAGAACGGACTTTAACTCCCAGAATTCCCCAGAACGGACTTCAACTTCCAGAATTCCCCAGAATGGACTTTAACTCCCAGAATTCCTCCTGAACGGACTTTAACTCCCAGAATTCCCCAGAATGGACTTTAACTCCCAGAATTCCTTCAGAACGGACTTTAACTCCCACAATTCCTCCAGAACGGACCTTAACTCCCACAATTCCTCCAGAACGGACTTTAACTCCCACAATTCCTCCAGAACGGACTTTAACTCCCACAATTCCTCCAGAACGGACTTTAACTCCCAGAATTCCCCAGAACGGACTTCAACTTCCAGAATTCCCCAGAATGGACTTTAACTCCCAGAATTCCTCCTGAACGGACTTTAACTCCCAGAATTCCCCAGAATGGACTTTAACTCCCAGAATTCCTTCAGAACGGACTTTAACTCCCACAATTCCTCCAGAACGGACCTTAACTCCCACAATTCCTCCAGAACGGACTTTAACTCCCACAATTCCTCCAGAACGGACTTTAACTCCCACAATTCCTCCAGAACGGACTTCAACTTCCAGAATTCCCCAGAATGGACTTTAACTCCCAGAATTCCTCCTGAACGGACTTTAACTCCCAGAATTCCCCAGAATGGACTTTAACTCCCAGAATTCCCCAGAACGGACTTCAACTTCCAGAATTCCCCCAGAACAGATTTCAATTCCTTGAACGGCCATGCTGGGGAATTCTGGGAGTTGAAATCTGCACGTCTGAAAGTTGCTAAGTTTGGGGATCCCTGGTATAGGGGGTCTATCATGGGGTGGTTTTTTTAATAAATGTTTTTTAAATAAATGTGAAGCAGATGATTTGTTTGCAGCAGCATGGTACACACACACACACACACACACACACACACACACATATGCACAAAGCAGATTTGTGGACTGCTGTCCTACTGCTGCTTTGGGAAGAGCTGTTTCAGACTAGCAAATGGGGATTAAGTTGCTCAAACTCTCATTTGGTGTCAGAAAGGATTTCTGCTTGCAGAGGGGGAGAAAATTAGCTCAGACAGGCATTTGTAGATTTACTAGGTTGCTGCACACCGATGTTGCTGTGCACCGGCATTAATGTGCAGAAGAGAAGAATAGCTTGTTCAAAGGTGCTGCTCAACACTTATAACTACCCTAATTAGGAAATAGAGAAGATGAGAGGGGGGGGAGGGAGAGAGAAGGGGGAGGGAGGGAGAGGAGGGAGAGAAGGAGAGAGGGAGAGGGGAAAAGAGAAGGGGAAGGAAGAAGGGAAGAAAGGAAGGAAAAAGAAGGACAAAGAGAGAATTGACAGAGGGAAAGAGGGAGGCAACAGGAAGGAAAAGAGAGGATAGAAGAAAGAAGAAAGAGAGAGAGAGAGAAGAAGAAGGAAGAGAAAGAGAGAAGGAGAAGAAGACAATCAAGAAAGAGAAGAGGAATAAGAGAAGAGAGAGAGGGAGAGAAGAGAAAGAGAAAGTAGAGGGAATAGTAATGGAAGAAAGAATATGGAAGGAAGGAAGGAAGGAGGGAAGGAAGGAAGGAAGGAAGGAAAAAGAGAGACAAAGAGAGGAATTGACAGAGGGAAAGAGACAAGGGGAAGGAAGGAATAAAGAGAGAGAGACAAAAAGAAAGAGAGAGAGAGAGAAAGAGGCAGAGGAAAACAGAGAAGGGGAAGGAAGAAGGAAAAAAGATAGTAAGAAAGAAAGAGAAAGAGGAAGAGGGGGGGAGAGAAGGGGATGGGAGGAAGGAAGGGAAAGAGGGAGGGAGGAAGAGAGAAAGAAAAGAAAGAAAAGAAAGAGAAAGAGCAAGAAGAAGGAGAGAGAAAGAGAGAGAAAGAGAGAGCTAAATAGGGCTTCCAGGTGTGTCAGACGGGGAGTCCAGGCGCCAGGGAAACCTGAATTCTGGCCAGCATCAAATTTTTATGCGCGGAGATCTCTGGCCAAAGCCAGGGCTAACGGCCTCTTCCAGAACAGAGAGATCCCACCAGGGTTCATTTCAGGATGATTTGTGGGGGATCCAGGCAAGAGGCTAACAGACAGGCCGGCCTCTGGAGCCCCCTTCCGCTTTCTCTGGCCGAGCAGGGCAGCGCGTGATGCATGATGCGCGAGAAGGGCCGGCTGGATGGCTGCACTGCAGAAAGAGGCTTTAATTGCCTCCGACGCCCTCCGCATCCCCGGCTACTTCACCCGCTTTGCCTTCTGCTGGCGTTTTTTGCCAGGAAACATCTGGAGAGGCTGCGAGGATGGGCTCTACTCTAAAAGCTGGTTTTGTAAAATGCAAACTATAGTGCCAAAGTCGATTTTAGAGCTGTTAGGCACTGCCCAAAAGTAGTGGAGAAAGAAGGAAAGAAAGAAGGAAAGAAAGAAGGAGAAAGAAAGAAAGAAAGAAAGAAAGAAAGAAAGAAAGAAAGAAAGAAAGAAAGAAAGAAAGAAAGAAAGAAAGAAAGAAAGATGGAGGGATGGAGATGGAGATGGGCGGAGGGAAGGAAGAAGGATAGAAAGAAGGAAGAAAGAAGGAAAGAAAGAAAGAAGGAAGGAAGGAAAGAAAGAAGGAAGGAAGGAAGGAAAGAAGGAAGGAAGGAAGGAAAGAAAGAAAGAAAGAAAGAAAGAAAGAAAGAAAGAAAGAAAGAAAGAAAGAAAGATGGAGGGATGGAGATGGACGGAGGGAAGGAAAAAGGATAGAAAGAAGGAAGAAAGAAGGAAAGAAGGAAGGAAGGAAGGAAAGAAAGAAAGAAGGAAGGAAAGAAGGAAGGAAGGAAGGAAGGAAAGAAAGAAAGAAAGAAAGAAAGAAAGAAAGAAAGAAAGAAAGAAAGAAAGAAAGAAAGAAAGAAAGAAGGGAAGGAAGGAAGGAAGAAAGGAAGAGAAGGAAGGAAGGGAGGGATGGAGGAAGGGGAAGGAAGAAAGAAAAAAGAAAGAAGGAGGGAGGGAGGGAAAAAAGAAGGATGGAGGGAGGGAAGAAGGATGGAGGGAGGGAAGGAAGGAGGGAAGATGGAGGGAGGGAAGGAGGGAGGGAGGGAAAGAAAGAAGGAAGGAAAGAAAGAAAGGGAGGGAAGAGAAGAATGGAAGGAAGGAAGGAAGAAAGAAAGAGGGAAGGAGGGTGGGAGGAAGGAAGGAGAAGGAAAGAAGGAAGGAAGGAAGAAAGAAAGAAAGAAAAAGAAAGAAAGAGGGAGGGAGGGAGAGAGGGAGGAGGGAGGAGTCAGTGAAGGTTAAGAGCTTGTGTGAGAGAAGGACAGTGAAGACAGCTCCTCCCTAACAGTGCCCAGAGTAGGTTTTTTTTAAAATGATGCTTTAGTCTGGCAAGATTCTGTCTGTAGGTGAAGAACAATAAAGGAAACCTCTTGTCTTCCTTGAGCAACTAAGATCCATCTCCCCACCTCTCCTTTTACTCTGGAAAAGTAATGGGGGGGGAGGTGGTGGTTTCCTTCTGAAATATGGGGTCCTTGCTGCTATCTGACCATGGTTGTTTTCTTGTGGGCATTTCATTACCAAACTAGGTTACATCATCACTTCTAGAAGAGAGAGGGGTTTGCAGAGAGGAGGAGGAGGAGGAGGAGGAAGGCCATGGGATCCTTGGTGTTGTTTGAGCTTGATGGATTTCTTGCAGTCGTTTCATTACCCAGCTAGGTGACACCATCAGTGCTAGGAGGGAGTGGCGTTTACTTTCATTTTATATTCCTTGCTAAAAGTGTGCACATGTGCAAATGCTGCTTGAAATGCTTCCCACTCTCCACCTTTCTCTGTGCACAGAGATACCTTTGACACCAGGAAGAACCCAACCTTACCTACTTTACGACTTGCGGACTTGAAACTCCCTACTATGTTGTCTGGGAAATTGAAGTCCACAAACCTTTAAGTAGCCAAGATTTGGACGCCTCTTGCTTTACAGGATGGTTGTCCAGCTTGCGGTCCTTCTTCCTGCTGCTCCAACATGCACATAAACTTCAAACAATTCACTTTATGGCAACTGTCCTGCTGCTTGGGCGGAGATTGTTGGGGGTTGGACTAGATGACCTACAAGGTCCCTTCCAACTCTGTTAATCTGTATGATAATAAAAATCTGTACGTCTCTGTCTGAATGCGAGTCCTGATGTAGGTAGTTTTTAATATAAAAATATGTACGAAAGATTCTCCGAGTTTCCATCTCCAGGCTGTCAGGATTCTGGCAGTGACCCCCAATTAAATCCTGAGTCTCAAGCCAAACTTCCAAAACTTCAGAAGGATTTATTGGGAGTTAACATGTCTGGCACTGCCTGGGTGCCGCCGACTCTGAGGCATATAATTCACTGTCACCCTTGATCCTGGTTTTCCCTCCACCCCCTGGGTGTATCATAATTCATAGAATCCTTCATTGAATTCTTTATTGGCCAAGTGTGATTGGACACACAAGGAATTTGTCTTGGTGCAAATGCTCTCAGTGTGCATAAAAGAAAAAAGATATTCATCAAGAATCATCAGGTACAACACTTAATGATAGTCAGAGGATACAATAAGCAATCAAATCAAATAGAATAGAATAGAATAATGGAATGAAGAATAGAATAGAGAATAGGATAGGATAGGATAGGATAGGATAGGATGAAATTGTTTATAGGCCAAGTGTGATTGGACACACAAGGAATTTGTCTTGGTGCAAATGCTCTCAATGTGCATAAAAGGAAAGATACATTCATCAAGAATCATCAGGTACAACACTTAATGATAGTCAGAGGATACAATAAGCAATCAAATCAGATAGAATAGAATAGAATAATGGAATGAAGAATAGAATAGAGAATAGGATAGGATAGGATAGGATGAAATTGTTTATAGGCCAAGTGTGATTGGACACACAAGGAATTTGTCTTGGTGCAAATGCTCTCAATGTGCATAAAAGGAAAGATACATTCATCAAGAATCATCAGGTACAACACTTAATGATAGTCAGAGGATACAATAAGCAATCAAATCAGATAGAATAGAATAGAATAATGGAATGAAGAATAGAATAGAGAATAGGATAGGATAGGATAGGATGAAATTGTTTATAGGCCAAGTGTGATTGGACACACAAGGAATTTGTCGGTGCAAATGCTCTCAATGTGCATAAAAGGAAAGATACATTCATCAAGAATCATCAGGTACAACACTTAATGATAGTCAGGGGGTACAATAAGCAATCAAATCAGATAGAATAGAATAATGGAATGAAGAATAGAATAGAGAATAGGATAGGATAGGATAGGATGAAATTGTTTATAGGCCAAGTGTGATTGGACACACAAGGAATTTGTCTTGGTGCAAATGCTCTCAATGTGCATAAAAGGAAAGATACATTCATCAAGAATCATCAGGTACAACACTTAATGATAGTCAGAGGATACAATAAGCAATCAAATCAGATAGAATAGAATAGAATAATGGAATGAAGAATAGAATAGAGAATAGGATAGGATAGGATAGGATGAAATTGTTTATAGGCCAAGTGTGATTGGACACACAAGGAATTTGTCTTGGTGCAAATGCTCTCAATGTGCATAAAAGGAAAGATACATTCATCAAGAATCATCAGGTACAACACTTAATGATAGTCAGGGGGTACAATAAGCAATCAAATCAGATAGAATAGAATAATGGAATGAAGAAGAATAGAATGGAATGGACTGGACTGGACTGGACTGGAATGGAATAGAGTAGAATAGAATTCTTTATAGGCCAAGTGTGATTGGACACACAAGGAATTTGTCTTGGTGCAAATGCTCTCAGTGTGCATAAAAGAAAAGATACGTTTGTATTTTGTTATTATTGTGTTATTCAGAAGTTGTGGGAGCTTCATCCCTGGAGGCTTTCAAAAAGAGATTGGACTGCCATTTGTCAGAAATGGTGTAGGGTCTCCCCTTGGGCGGGGGGTTGGACTAGATGACCTACAAGGTCCCTTCCAACTCTGATTATCTGTTATCTGTTAACAATGGTTTGTTTAGTTATAACGGCACTAAAAACACGGATGGCCATTTTTCACAGTTAGGTCCTTTGCAATGTCCCCACGGTCACGTGATCACATCTATGACGGGTGTGTGTGTGTCACATGCTCCCCTTTCATGACCTTCTGATCAGCAAAGTCAACGGGCAAGCCAGATTCACTTAACGACCGTTTTAGTAACTTCCTACCTGCAGGGATTCACTTAATAACTGTGAGAAGGAAGGTCATAAAAGGAGGCAAAGCTGATTTAACAATTGCTTTGCTTAATGATGAGAATTTTGGGCTCTGTTGTGGTTGTACGGCGAGGATTACCTATAGGAAAATAGGCAAAGGATTGGCAGGGAAGTGAAAAGAGGCAAACTTTGGAAGAATTATGGAGCAAAATTCCGTTTGGGCCTTAATGTGATGGTTTCCTTCTCTTTCTTCATCTGTGTTTCATTCTCCTTCTTCTTCTACTCCTCCTCCTCCTCCTCTTTAAATCTGTTTTTATTCTATTAAAAAAAAAATTAAATCCCAAGAAAGAAACCAAATGACAAAAAAACAGAACAAACAAGACATTAAAAGGTGCCTTTAAAGCAGAGGTCTCCAAACTTGGCAACTTTAAGGCTTGTGGACTTCAACTCCCCAAAATCTCCAGCCAGGAGAATTCTGGGAGTTGAAGTCCCCAAGCCTTAAAATTGCCAAGTTTGGGGACCCCTGCTTTAAAAGGTGCTTGGGGCTTCCAAGTTTGGAAAACCATCTCATGTTTTTTTTCCCCTCAAGCCTCTTTTCTGATTATATCCCCCCAAATCCCAAACATGCTTTTCCCTCTCTGGCACATGATTATCCTCCTCCTCCTTTTATGGTCTCCGGCGTACATGATCCAAAGAGTGGGACTCATTAACATTCCCCTGACCTACTTTTCCTGGGTTGGCACTCTCTGAGATCGAGGGTGGAAAAAAATTAAAATAAAAATAAAACCAAATCTGCTTTTCTTGGGCTTTTGAAAGCTTGACAGTTTTGTGCTTTGCACATGGAGATAATTGTACCTCGAGATGCGTGCTGAAGGCTGTGAGTCATGTGGAGGAGTGGCTTTGTGGTAGGAGGAGAAGAAGGGGCAGAAAGACCCAGAATTATGAGTCTGGAGGTCTATGGAGGTTCTCCATCGTCCTGCTCATGGTTGTCTCCAAGGTGCTTTTTTCAGGAGGCAACTGGACTTTCTCGTTTTTCTTTCGAAGACATTTTGCTTCTCCTCCAAGAAGCTTCTTCAGCTCTGACTGGATGATGGGAAATGGAAGGATTTACACTCCTTGCAGACAGCTGGTCATTTGCATCCTTTTAGAGGGTCGTTGAGGCCACTTGGAGGTTTATCTGTGTCCTCTCAGGGTCACCTGAGTGGTGCAAATGGTTCCTGTACAAAATCTTCACAGAATCACAGATTCATTCAGAGATCTATCTATCTGCCATCGGCTAGCTCAGTCTGTCACATAAAATTTGCTTGCAAGCAAACTCATAAAATTAACTCACAACACACCATGTATGTAAATATTGAATTTTTTATTAAAAAATGAGCAACTTTTACCCAAAATCAGACAAAGCAGGCAGGCAGATTGAATTGCTCACAGAATCATTCAGAGATCTATCTATCTGCCATCGGCTAGCTCAGTCTGTCACATAAAATTGGCTTACAAGCAAACTCATAAAATTTGCTAGCAAGCAAACTCACAAAATTAACTCACAACACACCATGTATGTAAATATTGATTTTTTTATCTAAAAAAGAGCAACTTTTACCCAAAAGCATGCAGGTAGATTGAGTTGCTCACAGAATCATTCAGAATCAAAATTTGCTTGCTGTGAGTCTGCACTGAATAATAGACCCTTCAGTCCTAAGGGAGGTTTGGCTGTGCTTAAAAGCAGAGCTGAAGATCTAAAGACTAGCTAGAAAGCAAAAAACCCAAACATTTCCTGCTTCCTAGCTAATCTAAATCTCCCGGCACAGCAGAACAGATAATGGTCGGAAAAAGGAAAAATAGCAATTTAGCAGGCAAGTTTGCTGGGTAAGGAGTGAGTGGGTGGGGAAGTTCCCGCGGGCCATGTGGGCAACGCAGTCTTGTGTTTCTGCACAGCCTGGATTAATTGCTTTGTGGGGATGCTCTGGGGGTGAGATTTTTCTGCAGCCCACCAAAATTTTCTCATAGCCCACCCATGGGCTGCAGCCCACAGGTTGGCGACCACTGATCTAATCCAACCCCCCACCCAAGTGGGAGATCCTACACCATTTCTGACAAAGGTCCCTTCCAACCCTGTTATTCCACCTTCTAAGACCTGGGTAGGGCCACAATCTCTTTGGCAACTCCTCTATTTCCATAAAAAGATGCAACCTTGAGCATGGATGCATGAACTCTTCCTTTCCCTGATTATGACTAAATCCCAAGTTGTGGCCCAGGAATTCATGAGGATGTTCAACTTTGTCTTCAGCATTTTTGTCCTTCTTCCGATGTTAGGTAGTCCTTGACTTATGACCACAAACGAGCCCCAAGTTTCCATTGCTGAACGAGACAGCCGTTAAGCGAGTAAATTGCCTCATTTTACAACCTTTCTTGCCGCCCTTTGTGAAGGGGAATTCCTGCCGTTTTTAAGTGGCTCACATGGTCGTTAAGTGAATCTGGCTTCCCTCGTTGACTTTCCTGGTCAGAGGTTTGTCAAAGGGACATCGCGACCATCGTAAAATACGAGTCTGTTGCCGAGCGTCCAAATTTTGATCACGTGACCCCAGGGAGACTGCAATGGTCATAAGTGTGAAAAACAGTCCTAGGTCACTTTTTTTCAATGATCTTGTATCTTCAAACGGTCACTAAATGAACAATTGTAAGTCAAGGACTACCAGAAGTCCCAGCTGCCATCTTTTATAGTTTCTATATAGTACTAGCTGGATCCCCATGCTTTCTTACGGAACTATGTGGTGGGGCTTAGTTTTTGGGGAGGAAAATAAAGGGGGAAAAAATTCTGCCTCTGCCTACCAGCATCCATCGGTATTCATCTGGCTAGCGTCCTGTCAGTGTGTGAGACAGTGGAGGGCTGTTTGGAAACTGAAAGAGATGTCTCCTCCTTGGATGAGCAAGAAGGAGACAGCAAGGAGCCAGGGCACGGCTTAGCTCAACTGTTCTGTACTAAAGCTGCTTGGTGGTGTGAAACTGAAACTCCTCTACTTGTGTTTTGCATTTGGAAGAGATTTCTTTCCAGGTGGGGATGGGGAGTAGAACTCCTTAGCATTGGAGCGTGTTGATGATAATAATAATAATAATAATAATAATAATATAGGAAATACTCTAAATGCTCTGATGGTCATTTGGAAAAATCCTTTCTTGGTGAGCCCCTAGAACCCACGAGGAACCTACGGGCCACATTTCAAGTTTGTAGGCTTGACGGTTCTGGATGATGCATGAGTGGCATTTCGCTTTGATATCTAGAGATTTTATTGCGTTTTCTTCAAGGGCAAAACATGACAGGACGAGGGATGCAAACAAGAAGAAGAAGAAAAAAGGTTTGGAAGACTTTCGTGAATGTTATTTTACGGCCTCCTTTTATGATCAGCTGTTTGGGGTGGCTGCAAAGCCGAAGAAACATCCTAATCCTTTTCTTTTCTTTCCAAGGAGATGATGTTCCTCCCCTCCCTCCCTTTCTTTCCCTTTATTTAAATCTCATAACAAGAACAATATTTACCTAATTGCATCTGTGTGTCAACTTAACTTCCATCGGGGAAATCACAAGTGCAGCCGAGGAACTGAGAGAGGCTCATAAAACAGCCGACGAGAAGCATATCAAAATATAAAAATCGAGATGGAATTTGAACACCGGGAGATTTTTTTTCAGATGGTTGCAGTCCAAGGCGGTTGAACCAATCCAACGTTTCTCTATCTTAATTAATCCTTGACGTACAACCCCAACAGAGGACAACACTTCCTTTGTTAAGCAAAGCAGTTGTTAAGTGAGTTTTGCCCCATTTTGCGACCTTTCTTGCCACCGTTGTCAAGCGAATCGTTGCAGTTGAATCAGAATAGAGCTTGGAGGGACCTCAGAGGTGCTCTAGTCCAACCCCCTGCTCAAGCAGGAGATCCTATACCATTCCAGATAGGCTTTTTTTTTGGCCTTCTGTTTTTCGCCTTCCCCAGAGTCCGGAGGTTTCCCTCGGGCCTCTGGGAGGGTGAAAACAGCTTCCCCCAGGTGTCAGGATTCTGGCAGTTACTCCAATTAAATTATGAGCCTCGAGCCACACCCCCAAAACTAAAAAAGATTTATTTGAAGTTAACATTCGACCTCCGGCATCTCCCTGGGCGTAGCCAACTCTGAGATACGTCGTTCACTGTCACCCTTGACCCTGCTTTCCACCCTCCCCTCTGGGTGTATCATCCAACGAAACACGTCCATAGCCCAGAGTCATCCATCATGATCTCCAAATTAGATTTTTGCTCAGCAGAAGCTTCAACCATCTAATCAGTCTCTGAAGAAAAAATGAATGGAATGTCCTTTCGATTCCACGCTGCCAACTGCTCTTTGAAATCCCCCCAGCCTCTTTCTGTTGTCAACTATAAAACGTGTATACAAAATGTTACAGAAGCCGCAAAAAGGCCCATTTCGTACTTCCGGAACTTCCGAGTCGGCCTCTCAGAATCTCCACGCAGACCCTGCTCTTACCTGCATCCAAAACGGGCCATATGGAGACTCCTGGGAGGGGTAGGGCGAGGTGGGCAAGGCCAGCCAGTCAGTTTAACTACCGGTTCAGCAAACCAGATGTAAATTTAACAGCCGGTTCGTGTGAACAGGTCCAAACCGGCTGAATCCCACCCCTGATTCTATGCCACTGTTTATACAACCCAGGATCATATTAGCTTTCTTGGCTGCTGCCTCACACAGCTAGCTCACATTTCATGGTTGTAATTGTGAAAAATGGCCATAAGTTCCTTTGCCATTTTAACTTGGAACGGTCACTAAATTAATGGTTGTAAGTCAAGTGTCAGGATTCCAGCAATCACCCTAATTCAATCGTGATTCTCGAGCCAAACTCCAAAAATCTTCCAAGGATTCATTAGAGGCGACATCCTGGCCCTGCCCTGTATGAAGCCCAGGTCATTCACAGTCCCCTGGGACCCTGTTTCCTCCCCCTCCCCTCTGGGTGTGTCCTAAATCAGATTCTCCAACTGAGCACCTTCACGGGCTGGGTGTCATCAATCGTATTCTCCAATTAAATATATTTGCAGGCAAAAGTTCTGGTAGTTTAGTTACAACCTTTTAAAGATAAAGAGTTGGAATGTACTTTCGCTTCCAAAATGCTGCGCTGCTCTTCCAGATTTCCTCCCCCTCCCCTTTTTTCGTGGTAACTACTAAACAGGCATAGGAATGTTTTATGAGTTGACATCAGTGGTGGGATTAAAAAAAATTTACGAACAGTTCTGTGTGCGTAGGTTGGTGGGCGTGGCAGAGGAAGGATATACTGTAAAAATCTCCATTCCCTCCCCACCCCACTAACCTCCTTTCCAGCTCTGTTCTCCTGTGCAGGGCAACCAAAGAAGACCCAGCCAATCAGCTGTGGGAGTAGCTTGGTGGGCGTGGCATTCTGTGGGTGTGGCTTGGTAGGTGTGGCTTGGTGGGCGTGGCAGAGGAAGGATATACTGCAAAATCCCACTTCCCTCCCCACCCCACTAACCTGCTTTCCAGCTCTGTTCTCCTGTGCAGGGCAACCAAAGAAGACCCAGCCAATCAGCTGTGGGAGTAGCTTGGTGGGCGTGGCATTCTGTGGGTGTGGCTTGGTAGGTGTGGCTTGGTGGGCATGGCAGAGGAAGGATATACTGCAAAATCCCACTTCCCTCCCCACCCCACTAACCTGCTTTCCAGCTCCGTTCTCCTGTGCAGGGCAACCAAAGGAGACCCAACTGATCAGCTGTGGACGTGGTGTTCTGTGGTTTGGTGGTTTGGTGGGCATGGCATGGAGTAGCTTGGTGGGCATGGCTTGATGGGCGTGGCAGGGAAAGGATATACTACAAAATCCCACTTCCCTCCCCAGCCCACTAACCTGCTTTCCAGCTCCGTTCTCCTGTTCAGGGCGACCAAAGGAGACCCAGCTGAACAGCTGGGACTCAATGGGAGGCAGAGAATAGATGGGGTTGGTGGGGCCAGTCAGAGGTGGGATTGGCCGGTTCTCCAAACCACTCAAAATTTCCACTACTGGTTCTCCAGAACCAGTCAGAACCAGCTGAATACCCACCATCGGTAGGAAAACAGGGTGGGGGATTTTCCTGCAGACTTTTTGGGGGATTTTCCCAGGGTCTCTGCTCCGCGGGGTTTATAATGAAGAGTTCGGTGGACCCTGAGGTCCAAAAGGTGGGCGGCCCCTGGACTAGATGACCTCAAAGGGCCCTTCCAACCCTGTCACCCTACGTTCTGTCTTCTAACCGATTTCAGCCATAACTTCTTCTCTGGGCTCAGCTAAGATGGCTTAATCTTCTCCTCTGTCAGCTCCTGTTTTATGGCTGCTGTTCGGCTTCTGAAATACAGCCTTGGCAAGGTGTGCGCTTGGGGGACTCGGGGATGGAGAGAGCGGCCGGCCGTATCTCAGCAGGTTTGACAGCAGTCGTGAGCCCCAGCCAAAGGGCTCAGCCGGGGCTGGTGCTGCCAGCCAGATGTGGCACGGCTGGCCTGCAAAGGGCTCGGAGTGCTGCAACTGCAGCTGCCCTGCCTGGAGAGGGTCAAGCAGGGCATGAAATGTGGCCGCTCCCTGGCTGGGAAGTGGGGATGGGGGGGCTGAAAGGGGGGTTGGGGGTGTCTTTATTAAGCTCAGGCAGGAGATGGAGCAGGCTGTCTTGGGGGGGAGAGGGAGGGAGGGAAGGAGAGAGCTGGCCAGGCATTGGAAACAGCTGGAGATGGGAGGGAAGGTTTGACTTGTGGGAAGGTGAAGGACAAGAAGGGCCAGAGATTCATCCACCCACCCACCCACCCACCCATCCATCCATCCATCCATCCATCCATCCATCCATCCATCCATCCATCCATCCATCCATCCATCCATCCATCCATCCATCCATCCATCTATCTATCTATCTATCTATCTATCTATCTATCTATCTATCTATCTATCTATCTCTATCATCCTTCCATCCATCTCTACCTACTTACCTACCTACCTCTCTCTCTCCCTCTCCCCCCCCCTCTCTCTATCATCCATCCATCCATCCCTACCTACTACCTACCTACCTATCATCATCTCTATCATCATCTATCTATAAATCTTATCCTTATCTCTATCACAATCTCTTTCTCCCTCCACTCCCAAACTATCTATCTAGCAGCCTCTGCTTTCAAGGGGCTTCAGAGTAGAGAGGGGCAGCCACCAAGGAGACAGGCCAATAGGCTTCACATGGAATGGGAGAAGGAGGAGAAGGAGAGGGAGAAAGGGCTCTGTGGTCCTTGGTGTTCTCTCAGCTTGTTTTCTTGCAGACGTTTCATGACCCAACTAGGGAACATCATCCGTGCTTCATCAGTGAGAACAACCCAGCTCAGAGAGCACCAAGGACTCTCACAATGTCTATGCAATCCAGAGAATGATTTGCCCAGATGACCAATTCCATTCCATTCCTATTCCTATTCCTATTCCTATTCCTATTCCTATTCCTATTCCTATTCCTATTCCTATTCCTATTCCTATTCCTATTCCTATTCCTATTCCTATTCCTATTCCTATTCCTATTCCTATTCCTATTCCTATTCCTATTCTATTCTATTTTATTCTATCCTATCCTATTTCTTGCCTGGATCTAAGCTGCGGTTGCCAGACATCTCGTGGGTTCCCTTTGAGGAGGCCCAGAGCACCTCACTCCTTGCTGCCACTGGCCCCCATCATGAATTTAGCCTTGAGGGGCATGGAGAGAAATGATGGCAACCACTTGATGGTCTTCAATCACTGGGCAGAAAGAGGACCTTCCCATCAAATGACATGCCCCTCTTGGTGAAGGCAGGAAGTCCGTTCTGGGTAGGGGGCTGTTTCCATGGAGATGGGAGGCCGCCAGGAAAAGTGGGGGCCTCAAGAGGACGTGCAAGAATTCTCCAGTTGCCATGGTGATGGTTGGAAGCTACGCAAGTACCCTTTCCAAAGAAGCAACGAAACAGAAGAGATCTTTGCTGGTCCAGAATGGGTTCGTCTCATCTGGAAAGAGAAGGATTAAAATCCAGAGAGCTTCACTCTTCTCCCAGCAGAGGAACGTCTACGTGGCCTCCATACCAAGTTTGGAAAGTCAGCAGAAAAGATTATAGATTACAGAACAACAGAGGGAACTCGGAGGTCATCTAGTCCAACCCCCTGCCCAGGCAGGAAACCCTATGCCATTTCAGACAGGTGGTTGTCCAGTCTCTTCTTGAAAACCTCCAGTGATGGAGCACCCACAACTTCTGGTGGCAAGTAGTTCCACTGGTTAATTGTTCTCACTGTCAGAAAACTTCTTCTTAGTTCAAGGTTGTTTCTCTCCTGGATTAGTTTCCATTCATTTTGTCCTTCAGGGGCTTTGGAGAATAGCTTGACCCCCTCCCTTCTTTGGGGCAGCCCCTCAAATATTGGAAGATGCTACCATGTCCCCCCTGGTCCTTCTTTTCATGAAATGACATGCCCAATTCCTGCAACCGTTCTTCTTCTTATGATTTAGCCTCCAGCCCCTTAATCATCCTTGCTGCTCTTCTCTGAACTCTTTCTTAGAGTCTCTCAACATCTTTTTATTATATCATGGCAGCCAAAACTGAATGCAAAACTGGATGTAACTAAGATGATTAAAAGTCTTGGAGACAAAAAACATATGAGGAACAATGGCAGGAATTGGATGTGGCCAGTCTAGAGTAAAGTAGGACCTGGTAGGGGACATGATAGCAGCCTTCCAGTATCTGAGGGGCTGCCCCAAAGAGGAGGGAGTCAAGCTATCCTCCAAAGCATCAGAAGGCAGGAGAAGAAGCAACGGATGGAAATTAATCAAGGAGAGAAGCAACCTGGAATGAAGGAGAAACTTCCTGAGAGGGAGGACAATCAGCCAATGGAACAGAAGTTGCCTTCAGAAGTTCTGGGCGCTCCATCACTGGAGGTTTTTAAGAAGAGACTGGAAAGCCATTTGTCTGGAAGGGTATAGGGTCTCCTTGGGCAGGGGGCTGGACTAGAAGACCTCCAAGCTCCCTTCCAGCTCTATTCTGATTGATAGTATTCCGAGGGTAGTCTTGCCAAGGCCGCATACAATGGTACTAACACTTCACGTGATCTTGATTCTATTCCTCTGTTAATAGAATTCTTTTATTGGACAAGTGTGATTGGACACACAAGGAATTTGTCTTTGGTGCAAATGTTCTCAGTGTCCATAAAAGAAAAGATACATTCGTCAAGTCATCAGGTACAGCACTTCGGTGCCGCCACCCCCCATCGCAGGGAGGCGGAGCCGAGGAGATGGTTCCGCCCCAGGCGCCTGATGGATCCGGAATGGTTCCAGATGGAGCTTGGGCCATTTCCTGAAACTCTGGCTCATAACTCGGCCACAGACTTGGTGGCCACCTGGGATAGGTTGGCCGCGGAGGCTCTGGACCGAGTTGTGCCTTTGCGACCTCTGACTCGGCATAGATCCCACCTGGCTCCGTGGTTTACGGGGGAGCTGAGGGGGATGAAATGCCGGAAAAGACGTCTGGAGGGCATCTGGAGGGCCAGTCGTGCTGAGTCTGATCGGACACAGGTGAGGTCCTATATTAGGACCTACCTAGTGGCGATAAGGGCGGCGAGGCGTTCACACTTCTCCGCCCTTATTGCGTCTGCAGAAAATCGGCCTGCTGCCCTGTTTAGAGTGACCCGCTCCCTGCTTGAGCCGAGAGCGCGGGAGGACCTCTTGCAGGGTAAAGCAGAAGAGTTTTCCCGATTTCTGCATGATAAAATCGCCCAGATTCGGGATGGGCTGGACTCCAGTTGGGTGGTCCCGGGGGAGGTGTCCGGGGCAGGTCTTGAGACGGTTATCTGGGAAGAGTTCGATCCTGTGACCGCCGAGGGTGTGGACAGACTTCTGGGGAGGCTGAATGCCACCACATGTTTATTGGACCCGTGCCCTTCCTGGTTGGTTTCTACCTCCAGAGAGGTGACACGAGGCTGGCTCCAGGGGATTGTCAATGCTTCGTTGACGGAGGGGGCGCTTCCGACCGCCCTGAAAATGGCGGTGGTGCGGCCCCTCCTCAAGAAGCCTTCCCTGGACCCGGCTCTTTTGAATAACTATCGTCCTGTCTCCAACCTTCCCTTTGTGGCGAAGGTTGTTGAGAGTGTGGTGGCGCGTCAGCTCCCTCAGTATCTGGAGGAAGCATCCTATTTAGATCCGTTCCAATCGGGCTTCAGGCCCGGGCACAGTACTGAAACAGCATTGGTCGCGTTGGTAGATGATCTCTGGAGGGCCCGTGACAGAGGTTATTCCTCTGTCCTGGTCCTCTTAGATCTGTCGGCGGCTTTTGATACTATCGACCATAGTATCCTATTGCGGCGGTTGGAGGGGTTGGGAATTGGGGGCACTGTCTTGCGGTGGTTCTCGTCCTTCCTCTCGGACCGCTCGCAATTGGTGTTGACGGGGGGGGAGAGGTCCACCCCTAGGCCCCTCATGTGTGGGGTGCCTCAGGGGTCGGTCCTCTCCCCTCTTCTGTTCAACATCTATGTGAAGCCGCTGGGAGAGATCATCCGTGGTTTTGGGGTGAAATGCCATCTGTATGCTGATGACACTCAGCTTTACATCTCCACTCCAAGCCACCCCAACGATGCTGTGGAGGTTATGGCCCGTTGCCTGGAGGCTGTGCGGAACTGGATGGGCGAGAACAGGCTTCGACTCAACCCTTCCAAGACCGAGTGGCTTTGGTTTCCGGCGGCCCGATATAGTCAGCTGACTCCATCGCTGGCTATTGGGGATGAGATCTTGACCCCCACAGAAGGGGCACACAATCTTGGTGTCCTCCTGGATGTACGGCTGTCTTTGGAAGATCATATTACGGCCGTCTCCAGGGGGGCTTTTTATCAGGTTCGCCTGATACGCCAGATGCGGCCCTTTCTTGATCGGGACGCCTTACGCACAGTCACTCATGCCCTGGTCACCTCCCGTCTGGACTACTGTAATGCCCTCTACATGGGGCTCCCTGCGGGGAGCACTCGGAGGCTTCAACTGGTACAGAATGCAGCCGCGCGGGTGGTTATGGGGGCGTCGAGATACTCCCACGTGACGCCCCTCCTGCGCGAGCTGCATTGGTTGCCAGTGGCCTTCCGGGTTCGCTTTAAAGTACTGGTTTTGGTCTTTAAAGCGCTCCATGGCATCGGACCAGGATACTTACAAGACCGCATTCTGCCAGTAGTCTCCCACCGACCGGTGCGCTCCCACAGAGAGGGTCTCCTCCGGGTCCCGACGCCTTCTATGTGTCGTCTGGTGACCCCGAGGAATAGGGCCTTCTCTGTGGGGGCACCCGCCCTTTGGAATGGGATGCCCCCTGGATTACGAACGACCAGTGACCTGAGGGCCTTCAGACGTGACCTGAAGACCTGGCTCTTCGAGCAGGCCGGCCTGAGCTGACTCAAATGGGATTTTAAATGGGGTTTTTAGATTACTTGGGATGGGTGTACAAAGTTTTAATTTATTTTAATTGGGGTTTTTAGATTTTTATAGGGACAGCCTAGGGTTTAATTCTTTTTTAACTATTTATATTTGTCTACATGTATTTTAGTTGGCTGTTCACCGCCCTGAGTCCTTCGGGAGAAGGGCGGTATATAAAACCTAAAATAAATAAATAAATAAATAAAATAAATAGTCATAGGGTACAATAGGAATAGAATAGACTAGGAGAGAATAGAATAGAACATAGAATAGAATAGAATAGAATAGGAATAGGAATAGAAATAGAAATAGAATAGAAATAGAAATAGAATAGAAATAGAATAGAAATAGAATACAGTAGAATAGAATAGAATTCTTTATTGGCCAAGTGTGGTTGGACACACAAGGAATTTGTCTTGGTGCAAATGCTCTCAGTGTCCATAAAAGAAAAGATACATTCGTTAAGAATCAAGAATCATAATGTACAACACTTAATGATAGTCATAGGGTACAATAAGCAATCAAATCATACTAGGAAACAGTCAGTATAGATTGTAAGGATACAAGTGACAAAGTCACAATCATACAGTCACAAGTGGGAGGGGATGGGTGATAAGGAGTGATGAGAAGATTAACAGTAATAGTAGTGTACACTTTGTAAATAGTTGAACAGTGTTGAGGGGATTATTTGTTTAGCAGAGTGATGGCTTTTGGGGGGAAAAACTGTCCTTGTGTCTCGTTGTTCTGGTGTGCAGGGCTCTATAGCGTCGTTTTGAGAGTAGGAGTTGAAACAGTTTATGTCCGGGTTGTGAGGGGTCCGTAGGTATTTTCACAGCCCTCTTTTTGACTCCTGCAGTATATACAGGTCCTCCATGGAAGGCAGGTTGGTAGCCATTGTTTTTTCTGCAGTCCTAATTCCTCTCTGGAATCTGTGTCTGTCCTGTTGGGTTGCAGAGCCAAACCAGACAGTGGTAGAGGTGCAGATGATAATGCAGCCTAGGATTGTGTTGGCTTTTTTGGCACACGGCTGGTTCATTTTTAACTGATTGTCCACCAGCGCTCCAAAATCCCTCTCAGTTCCTATTATTAAGCTCCATATGGGGGGCAGGGGGGGGGAAGAGATTTCAGCAACCACCTCTTCATGTCCCAGGGTCTGCAAAGGCTTCAGCACCTCACCTGTGGCATGACCTCGCTCACCTTTATGCAAATAAGAGCATCCAGGTGCGGGGAGCCATCGCGGTGGCTTGTGCCACACAGACCTGTGGCTTTTGCAAGGCAGGTTTTCCTCTGCACAAATGTCAAAACAGCCTCCTTCTTCGCCTCCGCCCCACCTTTTCTACGAAGAAAAAAACCCTAACTAACGGCAAGGCAGAAATTCTGTCAAAACAGAGTTTTCCATTCCTGCAACCCCATTAATTTAGGATTCCGGTGCCTTATTTATTTATTTTTTCCTCCTTCCTTATTTCGATTCAGCCTGCAGAAGCTCGTGGCTCGACCTTCCATTTAGAGAAAGTGGAACCGGTTTGAAAACAAAGCCACTCAGCATGGAGCAAATGTCACCTTGCCTTTGGCAGCTGATTTTTTGGGTTTTTTGCACAAATTCCTGGATTGGTGAGAGCGGAGTCTGTGATTTTTGCTTTTCTCTGGTTTCTCAGTTTATGGTTGATGGGGAATTTAGTTTCGGGCAGGTCAGGCTGGGCGCCCATATTATTTCTACCCTCTCTCTCTCTCTCTCTTGCTCCTTCTCTCTCCCTCTCCCATTGTCTTCTCAAATATCTCAAATATTTCTCCAAAAACCCCCCCACAATTACATAACTTGCAATAAAATATGAAGAGCGGCAGCTGACTCATTGCAGGCAGCCCAGAAAAAAAACCTCCCGGAATATTTTTAGGTGGCACAGGGTCTATTGGAGAGCTGAGGAGGTGTTAACCTGTTGGGAAAGAGGAAAGGCAGGTGTTGCGAAACCAAAGTCTCCCTCGCTTCCCAGATGCGGAAGGTGGATAGCTTGGCTTCTTAGGCGCAAACTGTACAGGTAGACCCAGACTTACAACGGTTCAGTTAGTGACTGTTGAAACTTACAAACGGAACTGAAAAAAATGTGACTTATGACTGTTTTTCATCTTTATGACCATTGTAGCAACCCCATGATCACTTGACCAAAATTCAGACAACTATCCTATCCTATTCCATTCCATATTTTTCTATTCCATTTCATTCCATATTATTCTTTCTATTCCATTCCATTCCATTCCATTCCATTCCATTCCATTCCATTCCATTCCATTCTATTCTATTCTATTCTATTCTGTATTCTATTTATTCCATTCCATTCCATATTTTCTATTCTATTCTATATTCTATATTATTCTATTCCCTTTTCTTCCCTTCTCCTCTCCTCTCCTCTTCTTCCGTTCCATTCTATATTATTCCCTTCCATCATTCATCAGTAGAACGGCTTGACTCCAGAAGCTCTATCACTTGAGGCTTTCAAGGAAAGATTGGATGACCTCCAAGGCCCCTTCCAACTTTCTTATTCTATGCCCCACGTCCTAAACTATACCACTTTAGGGAAGGGGATGCAATCCAAGGGGCCTTCCAATGGTGGTTTCGCTCTCCTCCTGTTGAAGGTGCCCCCTCTCCTCCTCCTCATTCCAGGGTTAATTCTGAGTATTTCACAAAAGGGCCTGAAGTTTGTATGTGTGTGTGTGTTTAAAGGGGTTGGCAGATATTAAAAATAACACGACAGCCCATCTCTGCAGGTTGGCAATCTCCTATGATTGCCAGAAGAGAAGAGGAGAGAGAAAAAGAGTAAAATTCCATCAAGGAATCTTTGTGGCCATTAATAATTCATGGTTTAATACAGGAAGGTTTTTGCAGAATAAGGAAGATTTGTCAGGCCGACGGGAAGAGATGGAGTGAACGTGTGCACGACATAAGAGAAGATAAGCCAGTCTGTGGCCTGGCTTATCAAGGGCTCAGGGACCATCTCTGCCGCGGAAGTTGATGAAACCAAAGCTCGTTTTTCTATTGATTGACTTGTTAACGCCGTTCTCTACGGCACCTGCTAAAATAATTCAGAGGAATTTTGCAATCAGGTTTAAAATGGCAATAAAAAATGGTATATACACATCCAGGCTAACTTGGTGAATATAAAAGCGATGGGAAAAGGGAGGAAAAAGAGAATAAAATTAAAGGAATGAACTCAATCGTTTGCACACGGAGAGAAGATCTAAGGGTTGGCCCCTCTTGACTTAGAATCACAGAATAACAAAGTTGGAAGGGATCTCGGAGGTCTTCTGGAGCAGGAGAGCCAACACCATTTCAGACAAATGGCTATCCAATCTCTTCTTTAAAATCTCCAGTGTTGAAGCACTCACAACTTCTGGAGTCATACCTTCCTTCCTTCCTTCCTTCCTTCCTTCCTTCCTTCCTTCCTTCCTTCCTTCCTTCCTTCCTTCCTTCCTTCCCTCCCTCCCTCCCTCCCTCCCTCCCTCCCTCTTTCCTTCCTTCCTTCCTTCCTTCCTTCCTTCCTTCCTTCCTTCCTTCCTTCCTTCCTTTCTCCCTTCCCTTCCCTTCCCTTCCCTTCCCTTCCTCCTTCTGCCCATCCATCCATCCATCCATCCATCCATCCATCCATCTTCTGTCAATTTGTCTGTCTGACTGTCATATATATCTCACGGAATCACAGGGCTGAAAGGAACCATGGAGGTCCTCTAGTCCAACCCTCTGCCCGAGGCAGGAGTCTGGAGACCTTATGGTTGTCCAATCTCTTCTTGAAAATATCCAGCATGGGATCCTGGTGGGTTCTGTGAGCTTGGTGGCTTTCTTTCAAATGCTTCATTTCCCAGCTAGGGAAAATTCATAATTTATGGGATGGGAGTGGGTTTGTTCTCTGTTTATTTATTTTTTATTTATTTATTTGATTTGTCAATTGCTTACAAGATAATAGGTATAAGTATATACATAGTTATGAATACATGAAATGGGTACATATAAGAAGAATAAAAGAAACAATAGGACAGGGACGGTAGGCACGTTGTTGTGCTTATGCACGTCCCCTACAGACCTCTTAGGAAAGGGGTGAGGTCAATAGTAGACAGTCTAAGGTTAAAGTTTTGGGGTTTGGGGAAGAAACCACAGAGTCAGGTAGAGGATTCCAGGCGTTGACCACTCTGTTGCTGAAGTCGTATTTCCTGCAATCAAGTTTGGTACAATTAACCTTGAGTTTGTATCTATTGTGTGCTCTTGTGTTGTTGTGGTTGAAGCTGAAGTATTCATTGACAGGTAGGAAATTGCAATGTATGATTTTATATACTATTCTTAGATCGGACCGAAGGCGGCCTAGTTCTAGATTTTCTAGGTCTAGAATTTCAAGTCTGGTGGCATAAGGTGTTCTGCAACGAGTAGAGGAGTGGAGAACTCTTCTTGTGAAATATTTCTGGACTTTCTCAATTGTGCTAATATCAGATACATAATGTGGGTTCCAGACTGATGAGCTGTATTCGAGTATTGGTCTAGCAAATGTTTTGTATGCTCTTGTTAGTAGTGTGATATTACCAGAGAAAAAGCTACGTAGGATTAGGTTAACAACTCTTAATGCCTTTTTGGCTGTGTAGTTGCAGTGGGCTCTAGCACTTAGATCATTTGAGATGAGTACTCCAAGGTCCTTGACAGAGCTTGGATCATCAACAAGGTCTTGATTTTTTCAGCTTGTATTTTATTTTCTGATTTTTTTTGCCAATATGTAAAACAGAGCATTTATTTGTTGAGATCTGAAGTTGCCATTTGTTTGACCATTCTGATACATAGTCAAGGTCTTTTTGAAGAGTAGCAGTATTGTCTGTGGTATTGAACAGCTTTACATCATCAGCGAAGAGAACGCAGTTGCTCTTGATAGGATCACAGAGGTCATTTTATGTAGAGTATGAAAAGAGTTGGTCCTAGAACACTGTCTTGGGGGACACCACTGTTGACAGGTACAGAATTTGATAGGACGCTCCCAATTTTGACCATTTGTTGTCTGTTTGACAGGAATGCTTCTATCCAGTTATGCAGGTGTCCAGAGATACCATAAGATTTTAGTTTTAGGAGTAGTTTGTCGTGTATCATTGAATCAAAGGCTTTGCAGAAGTCTATGTAGATTGCGTCTATTGCTTTGCCCTGATCGAGTTGTGTAGTCCATATGTTTTTGCAACGTAAGAGTTTCAGATTACATGATAATTTTTTTGTTTATATACTCGTCCCATGCCCTGCTAGGGTTTGGTGGGAGTGTGGTTTTTCTCCTTAATCGTGCTTTGATTAGACTATTGTTTCCTGCTTAATTGTTTGTCTGCTGGATCGGTCGCCTCCTCCGTAGTTCCCTTGATTGGGGTATTGTTTCCTGTTGGAGTGTTTGTCTGGGATTAATCCCTGCTTATCGGGGTGAAGAGACATCCTGCTCCATTTGTTCTTATTTTAGTTTCCCATTGTCTCACTTGAATGATGGGTAAATAAAGAAAGCATCCAAGAGCGATGGGGTGCTACTCCTTAACCTTAAAGTATTATATTTGTTATTAATGGGTCCGGATCAGAGAAGAATAGAGACTAAAACATATGAAGAAGGTTTGCAGGATTTGGGTCTCGAGAAAAGAAGGACCAGAGGCGACATTACAGATTACAGATAAACAGAGTTGGGAGGGACCTTGTAGGTTATCTAGTCCAACCCCCCATCCAAGCAGGAGACCCTACACCATTTCTGACAGAGGGCAGTACCATCTCTCCTTGAAAGCCCCCAGTGATGAAGCTCCCACAACTTCTGAATATATAACATATATAATATTATAATACAATATATAACAGGATAGTAGCATTCCAGTATTTGAGGGGCTGCCACAAAAAAGAGGGGGGTCAACTTATTTTCCAAAGCACCTGAAGACAGGAGAAGAAACAATGGATGGAAACTGACCAAGGGGAGAAGCAACCTGGAATGAAGGAGAAACTGAGAACAATTAACCGGTGGAACTGCCTGCTACCAGAAGTTGTTCTTAAAGGTTTTAAAGAAGAGATTGGACTGCCATTTGTCAGAAATGGTGTAGGGTCTCCTGCTTAGGCAGGGGGTTGGAGTAGATGACCTACAAGGTCCCTTCCAGCTCTATTCTGATCCAGAGTGTTGAAACTTGGGATACTTAATAAGAGCATCTCCCTGTTTGGAGGTGAAAGGAGTAGAGATGAGGTCCCCAATTTTCTCAGGGCACATTTCTTCCTTTTTGTTGTTCAGACGAAACTGCTTAAACTTGGCTGTCATTTGGAATGTATAGTTCTCAGGACTGGCCAGGAGATTTGCCCATAATTTTAGCAAAAAAGGATATTACGCTTTATGCATAATTTACATATTCATGAAATAGTGTACCAAATGCATTCTGTGAGGGATGTAAAAAAAAAAAGGAACAGGCTGTGGTTCAGGAGGCAATATTTAAAAGAAAACAATGGTCTGTTTATATAAGCATCCACCAAAATCCCCGAGACATTTAGTACAAAGTCAGTGAAAAATATTTCCAAGTCCCAGAAGCTGAATTTCACTGAGCTACAAAAAGGAGCAGAGAGAGAAACCAAACAGAAGAGAAACTATGCAGCTCGGGGTTGAATGGAGGGATCCTTGGTGCTCTCTGAGCTGGCTTCTTTGCTTCCAGACGTTTCATCACCCAACTAGGGAACAACATCAGGGTTAGAAGGGAGGGAGGAGGAGGAAGAAGAAGAAGAGGAGGGGAAGGGGGAAGAGGAGGAGGGGGAGGGGGAGGAGGAAGAGGAGGAGGACAACTGGAGGATCCTTGGTGTTCCCTGAGCTGGGTTCTTTGCTTCCAGATGTTTCATGACCCAACTAGGGAACATCATCAGGGTTAGAAGAGAGGGAGGAAGAGGAAGAGGAGGAGGAGGAAGAAGAAGAAGAAGAAGAGGGGGAGGGGGAAGAGGATTAGGGGGAGGAGGGGGAGGGAGAGGGGGAGGAAGAAGAGGAGGAGGGGGGGGGGGAAGAGGAGGAGGGGGAGGGGGAGGAGGAGGACAACTGGAGGATCCTTGGTGTTCCCTGAGCTGGGTTCTTTGCTTCCAGACGTTTCATGACCCAACTAGGGAACATCATCAGGGTTAGAAGGGAGGGAGGAAGAGGAAGAGGAGGAGGAGGAAGAAGAAGAAGAAGAGGGGGAGGGGGAAGAGGAGGAGGGGGAGGAGGGGGAGGGAGAGGGGGAGGAAGAAGAGGAGGAGGGGGAGGGGGAAGAGGAGGAGGGGGAGGGTGGAGGAGGAGGACAACTGGAGGATCCTTGGTGTTCCCTGAGCTGTGTTCTTTGCTTCCAGACATTTCATGACCCAACTAGGGAACATCATCAGGGTTAGAAGGGAGGGAGGAAGTGGAAGAGGAGGAGGAGGAAGAAGAAGAAGAAGAGGGGGAGGGGGAAGAGGAGGAGGGGGAGGAGGGGGAGGGAGAGGGGGAGGAAGAAGAGGAGGAGGGGGAGGGGGAAGAGGAGGAGGGGGAGGAGGGGGAGGGAGAGGGGGAGGAGGAAGAGGAGGAGGGGGAGGGGGAGGAGGAAGAGGAGGAGGGGGAGGGGGAGGAGGAGGACAACTGGAGGATCCTTGGTGTTCCCTGAGCTGGGTTCTTTGCTTCCAGACATTTCATGACCCAACTAGGGAACATCATCAGGGTTAGAAGGGAGGAGAGGAGGAGGAGGAAGAGGAGGAGGGGGAGGGGGAGGAGGAGGACAACTGGAGGATCCTTGGTGTTCCCTGAGCTGGGTTCTTTGCTTCCAGACATTTCATGACCCAACTAGGGAACATCATCAGGGTTAGAAGGGAGGAGAGGAGGAGGAGGAAGAGGAGGAGGGGGAGGAGGAAGAGGAGGAGGACAACTGGAGGATCCTTGGTGTTCCCTGAGCTGGGTTCTTTGCTTCCAGATGTTTCATGACCCAACTAGGGAACATCATCAGGGTTAGAAGAGAGGGAGGAAGAGGAAGAGGAGGAGGAGGAAGAAGAAGAAGAAGAAGAGGGGGAGGGGGAAGAGGATTAGGGGGAGGAGGGGGAGGGAGAGGGGGAGGAAGAAGAGGAGGAGGGGGAGGGGGAAGAGGAGGAGGGGGAGGGGGAGGAGGAGGACAACTGGAGGATCCTTGGTGTTCCCTGAGCTGGGTTCTTTGCTTCCAGACGTTTCATGACCCAACTAGGGAACATCATCAGGGTTAGAAGGGAGGGAGGAAGAGGAAGAGGAGGAGGAGGAAGAAGAAGAAGAAGAGGGGGAGGGGGAAGAGGAGGAGGGGGAGGAGGGGGAGGGAGAGGGGGAGGAAGAAGAGGAGGAGGGGGAGGGGGAAGAGGAGGAGGGGGAGGGGGAGGAGGAGGACAACTGGAGGATCCTTGGTGTTCCCTGAGCTGTGTTCTTTGCTTTCAGACATTTCATGACCCAACTAGGGAACATCATCAGGGTTAGAAGGGAGGAGAGGAGGAGGAGGAAGAGGAGGAGGGGGAGGAGGAAGAGGAGGAGGACAACTGGAGGATCCTTGGTGTTCCCTGAGCTGGGTTCTTTGCTTCCAGATGTTTCATGACCCAACTAGGGAACATCATCAGGGTTAGAAGAGAGGGAGGAAGAGGAAGAGGAGGAGGAGGAAGAAGAAGAAGAAGAAGAGGGGGAGGGGGAAGAGGATTAGGGGGAGGAGGGGGAGGGAGAGGGGGAGGAAGAAGAGGAGGAGGGGGAGGGGGGAGAGGAGGAGGGGGAGGGGGAGGAGGAGGACAACTGGAGGATCCTTGGTGTTCCCTGAGCTGGGTTCTTTGCTTCCAGACGTTTCATGACCCAACTAGGGAACATCATCAGGGTTAGAAGGGAGGGAGGAAGAGGAAGAGGAGGAGGAGGAAGAAGAAGAAGAAGAGGGGGAGGGGGAAGAGGAGGAGGGGGAGGAGGGGGAGGGAGAGGGGGAGGAAGAAGAGGAGGAGGGGGAGGGGGAAGAGGAGGAGGGGGAGGGGGAGGAGGAGGACAACTGGAGGATCCTTGGTGTTCCCTGAGCTGTGTTCTTTGCTTTCAGACATTTCATGACCCAACTAGGGAACATCATCAGGGTTAGAAGGGAGGGAGGAAGTGGAAGAGGAGGAGGAGGAAGAAGAAGAAGAAGAGGGGGAGGGGGAAGAGGAGGAGGGGGAGGAGGGGGAGGGAGAGGGGGAGGAGGAAGAGGAGGAGGGGGAGGGGGAGGAGGAAGAGGAGGAGGGGGAGGGGGAGGAGGAGGACAACTGGAGGATCCTTGGTGTTCCCTGAGCTGGGTTCTTTGCTTCCAGACATTTCATGACCCAACTAGGGAACATCATCAGGGTTAGAAGGGAGGAGAGGAGGAGGAGGAAGAGGAGGAGGGGGAGGGGGAGGAGGAGGACAACTGTAGGATCCTTGGTGTTCCCTGAGCTGGGTTCTTTGCTTCCAGATGTTTCATGACCCAACTAGGGAACATCATCAGGGTTAGAAGGGAGGAGAAGAGGAGGAGGAGGAAGAGGAGGAGGAAGAAGAAGAAGAGGAGGAAGAGGAAGAGGAAGAGGGGAGGAGGAAGGGGGAGGAAGGGGGAGGAGGAGGAGGAAAAGGAGGCGGAGGAGGGGAATGTGTGGTCATTTAATGCTCTCTGAGCTTGTGGGCGGGGGGATGTATGTCCTTGGTGGTCTCTGAGCTGGGTTGTTTTCTTGCAGATGTTTCATGACCCAACCAGGGAACGTCATCAGTGTGAGAAGGGAATGTGGAGCGGAGGGGGAGGGAGGAGGACTGTGGGGTCTTTGGGCCTCTCTGATCTTTGTGACTCAGGGCAAAGCTGACTGTGGAATTCTGGGACTTGGAGTCCACATTGCTGACATTGGGAAACATTGGCCCAGATAGAGTGAAACTCTCTTTTAACCGTATCTGCCAATATTTTCATCTGGCCGGTGTGCCAGAATTTGGCCTGAATCAATCCACCACCAGAAACAGCCTATGAAGAAACTGAGAGACACATTATCTCTTCGGGGCAGGACAAGAAGCAACAGAATAGAATCAAACAGAATAATAATAGAATAGAATAAGAAAGAAGAGATTAGAATAGAATAGAAAACAGAATAGAATTTAATGAAGAATGGAATGGAATGGAATAAGGAAAGAATAGAATAGAATAGATCAAAATAGAATAGAATATAGAATACAATAGAATAATAGGGGATAGGAGAGAATAATAGAGAATAGAATAAGAAAGGATGGAATAGAATAATAGGGAATAGAATAGAATAGAATAGAAAACAGAATAGAATAGGAGGGAATAGGAGAGAATAATAGAGAACAGAATAAGAAAGAATAGAATAGAATAGAATAGAATAGAATAGAATAGAATAGCAGAGCTGGAACGGACCCTGGAGGTCTTCTAGTCCACCCCCGTTTAATTAATCAATTGAACGTCTTGCCTCCAGAAGTTGTCGGTTCTCCATCACTGAAGGTCTTCAAGAAGAGATTGGACCACCATTTGTCTGAGATGCTATAAGTTCTCCGGCCTTGAGGAGGAGGGGGTTGGACTAGAAGACCTCCAAGGTCCCTCCCAGCCTGGGGATTCTAGGATCCTCTGGTGTTGGTGAAGATTTGTGCGGGAGCAAAGGGACAACCTGTGTGCCATGACATCGTTGTCCACCTCCCACCGATCGCATCAGCTTCCTCAGCTGCAAGAGTAAGGGGCGGCCAGCGCGTCTTTTCAGGGACTGGAGTTGCGCCACTGAAGTGTGTCTAATTCCGGTCGTGTCTTGAACAAAAAAAGATGGTCTAACTGTGGCAGTCCGTGCCAAGGGTTTTCCAGCCCGTGCAATTAAAGAGGCTCCCCTTCTGTTGCGCGTCTCAGCAGGAGCAAATTAATTTGCAAATATAAATATTGAATGAATTAATTGCAGACAAATGAGCCCCCGGTTAATCCAGGTTGAATTAGCTATGGGTATGTCAGCCACCCGTAGCTCTGGAGCCACATGCGGCTCTTTGGGGATGTCTGCTGTGGCTCCCTGTTGGGTGATCCCACCACTGGCCGGCCCTGCCCCTCCCTCTCCCCTCCCAATCACTCCTCGCCTGGACTGAGAAGGTAAATCACAAAAAACAGAAATGAGAGGGAGGGAGGGAGAGAGAAAGGGAGGGAGAGAGAGGGGGGGAGGGAGAGAGAGGGGGAGGGACAGGGTGGGAGGGACAGGGAGAGAGTGAGAGAGGAGAGGAGAGAGAAAGGGAGGGGGAGAGAAAGAGAGGGAGAGAGAGAGGGAGGGAGAGAGAGGGGGAGGGAGAGAGAGGGGGGAGGGACAGGGTGGGAGGGACAGGGAGAGAGTGAGAGAGAAGAGGAGAGAGAAAGGGAGAGAGAGAAAGGGAGGGAGAGAGAGGGAGGGAGAGAGAGGGGGAGGGAGAGAGAGGGAGGGAGAGAGAGAGGGAGGGAGAGAGAGGGGGAGGGAGAGAGAGGGGGGAGGGACAGGGTGGGAGGGACAGGGAGAGAGTGAGAGAGGAGAGGAGAGAGAAAGGGAGGGAGAGAGAGAGAGAGAGAGAGAGAGAGACCTATTCCCTCGGTCTGATGCAGAGATGGGGCCAGGACCATCTGGGAGTCGGGTGCTGCCTTCAGAGTCTTCGGAGTCTGGCAGCAGTGAGGCAGAGGAACAAGGGGAGCCTGTTCCCAATGCACGTATGCACAGAGCTGCCAGAAGGCGAGAGCAGCTGAGACAAAAGGGGCGACTCGGCAGTAAGGCTGAGAGGTGATTGGCCTCTCCCATAAGACATAAAGGAAGTGCAAAGGTAGGAAAACCTTTGCGGGAAGCAACTTTTGTTCGCTCTGGTTGGTTTGGACACTGAAAGCTCCATGTTTAATTTGTTCTCCATTTTGGTTTTGGAAAGTCTAATTGGGACTTTAGTCGTTGGCGGCTCTTCAAGTCAGATAAAGGTGCTTCTCATCCCTTGGACGAATTATAACCGGTTAAGACTCATTCCGGACTGTGAATGATGATCATTCACAGCCATTGAACTAAAATAAAAGAGTTTTGGATTTAATGTGGGTTTGTTGGTGTCTCAGGGAATCTTGGTCCAGAACAGAGGGGTGGGCAACGTGTCGGAAAGGAGAAGGGGGCAGATCCTGGTCTGCCAACACACAATGCAGGTGGTCCTCAGCTTACGACTGTTTAGTGGCCAAAGTTACAACAGCCAACTGCAGAAAGGATTGTTTTTCACACTTATGACCGTTGCAGTTACGTGATTGACATTCAGACGCAACTCGACTCCTACTTAACGATGGTTGCAGTGTCATCCGGGGGTGGTGGTGTGATGTGATCCCCTTCCAATGACCAAAGTCAACGAGGAAGCCAGGTTCACTTAATGACCGTGTTACTAACTTAATGACGGCAGGGTTTCACTTGGCCGTCCTCAAGGTACAAACACCATTGACTCCCAACAGTTCCATTGCTAAAGCGAGGCAGTTGTTCAAAGCGAGGCCTGCCTCATTTTGCGACCTTTCATGCCCACGGTTGTTAAGTGAATCACTTCGGTTCATGAGTTAGCAACCCGGTCGTTAAGCAGAACCGCCCCCCGTTGCTTGTCCGAAGATCGCAAAAGGGGATCATGTGACCCTGGGACTCTGCGACCGTCATAAGAACGAGTCAGTCGCCAACTTTGATCACGTGACCCTGCAGAGGCTGCAACCGTCATAAGTGTGAAAAATGGCGATATGTCCCTTTTTTCCCAGCAGCATTGTAATTTTGAACGGTCACTAAGTGAAGCATTGTAAGCCGAGGGGCGCTCGGTGAAGGTCGAAGGGCAGATTCCCCACCGTTTCCCGCTGAAATCTGGGAGGAGAAAGGGATGAAGATGAAGATTTCTTTAATTAGGAAAATGATACCTTCCTTCTCCCTTCGGAGAAAAGTCGCCAGGCGGAGAATTTGCAGGATATTAAAAGCATACAAGCAATTGTAATTAAAATCGCATTTGCAAACCAGCTACAAGCAGTAATGAAAACACAGAGTAAGTAAATGTAATTGCAATCTGAGTCAAGGGCTTGTTTAGGAAACTTCCACACAGGACGGGCGTTAAGAACGGAGACGCCTCCTTCCTGGCATGCCGGCATGGAAAGAAGCTGGGAGACGGTGAGTTCTAGTCCTGCCTTACGCGTGAAAGCCAACTGGGTGACATTGGGCCAATCACCAGGAGACTGTGAGTTCTAGTTCCGCCTTAGGCATGAAAGCCAGCTGGGTGACTTTGGGCCAATCACCAGGAGACGGTGAGTTCTAGTCCCGCCTTAGGCATGAAAGCCAGCTGGGTGACATTGGGCCAATCACCAGGAGACTGTGAGTTCTAGTTCCGCCTTAGGCATGAAAGCCAGCTGGGTGACTTTGGGCCAATCACCAGGAGACTGTGAGTTCTAGTTCCGCCTTAGGCATGAAAGCCAGCTGGGTGACATTGGGCCAATCACCAGGAGACTGTGAGTTCTAGTTCTGCCTTAGGCATGAAAGCCGGCTGGGTGATTTTGGGCCAATCACCGGGAGATGGTGAGTTCTAGTCCTGCCTTAGGCATGAAAGCCGGCTGGGTGACTTTGGGCCAATCACCAGGAGACGGTGAGTTCTAGTCCTGCCTTAGACATAAAAGCCAGCTGAGTGACTTTGGGCCAATCACCAGGAGACGGGGAGTTCTAGTCCCGCCTTAGGCATGAAAGCCAACTGGGTGACTTTGGGCCAATCACCAGGAAACGGTGAGTTCTAGTCCTGCCTTAGACATAAAAGCCAGCTGAGTGACTTTGGGCCAATCACCAGGAGACTGTGAGTTCTAGTTCTGCCTTAGGCATGAAAGCCGGCTGGGTGATTTTGGGCCAATCACCGGGAGACTGTGAGTTCTAGTCCTGCCTTAGACATGAAAGCCAGCTGGGTGACTTTGGGCCAATCAGCAGGAGACTGTGAGTTCTAGTCCTGCCTTAGACATAAAAGCCAGCTGAGTGACTTTGGGCCAATCACCAGGAGACTGTGAGTTCTAGTCCTGCCTTAGACATAAAAGCCAGCTGGGTGACTTTGGGCCAATCAGCAGGAGACTGTGAGTTCTAGTCCTGCCTTAGACATAAAAGCCAGCTGAGTGACTTTGGGCCAATCACCAGGAGACTGTGAGTTCTAGTCCTGCCTTAGACATAAAAGCCAGCTGAGTGACTTTGGGCCAATCACCAGGAGACTGTGAGTTCTAGTCCTGCCTTAGACATGAAAGCCAGCTGGGTGACTTTGGGCCAATCACCAGGAGACTGTGAGTTCTAGTTCTGCCTTAGGCATGAAAGCCGGCTGGGTGATTTTGGGCCAATCACCGGGAGACTGTGAGTTCTAGTCCTGCCTTAGACATGAAAGCTGGCTGGGTGACTTTGGGCCAATCACCAGGAGACTGTGAGTTCTAGTCCTGCCTTGACATGAAAGCCAGCTGGGTGACTTTGGGCCAATCACCAGGAGACTGTGAGTTCTAGTTCTGCCTTAGGCATGAAAGCCGGCTGGGTGATTTTGGGCCAATCACCGGGAGACTGTGAGTTCTAGTCCTGCCTTAGGCATGAAAGCCAATTGGGTGACTTTGGGCCAATCACCAGGAGACTGTGAGTTCTAGTTCTGCCTTAGACATGAAAGCCAACTGGGTGACTTTGGGCCAATCACCAGGAGACGGTGAGTTCTAGTCCCGCCTTAGGCATGAAAGCCACCTGGGTGACTTTGGGCCAATCACCAGGAGACGGTGAGTTCTAGTCCTGCCTTAGGCATGAAAGCCGGCTGGGTGGCTTTGGGCCAATCACCAGGAGACGGGGAGTTCTAGTCCCGCCTTAGGCATGAAAGCCAACTGGGTAATTTTGGGCCAATCAGCAGGAGACTGTGAATTCTAGTCCTGCTTTAGTCATAAAAGCCAGCTGAGTGACTTTGGGCCAATCACCAGGAGACGGGGAGTTCTAGTCCCGCCTTAGGCAAGGAAACCAGCTGGCCCTTCTCTTTCAGCCCAGCCCACTTGTTGTTGTGGGGCATATAAGAAGAACATGAGGTATATTCGCCCCTTAACTCTTTAATAAAAGTAATAAAGGTGGATCATATATAAATAAAACCTAATCAAAAGCATCCTTTGCTCCTGGAGGCCGAGGAGAAAATTTCAGCCTGGGAACCAGAACGGTGGACCGAGGCAACCCAAGGCGCGTGGGCAGAAACCAATTAAGGAAAAATAATTAACAAGATCATTAACAAACCTCCCAAACCCCCAAGAATTATGCCAAGAATTTTGCCGGATGCTTGCAGCGATTCTCCCCCTTGATGGGCAGACAAACCAAGGTTTGTTCCTTGCAGCAAAGGGCCTGGATGCTGGCTTATCAGCATTTGCTAGCAACCCCTCCCCATCCTGTTCCTCCCTCCCCCACCCCATTGCTCGCTTCCTTTCTTCCCCCCATAAATGCTCTCTGCACACACACACACATACACTCCCCAAATGACTCTCCCTCCCTGGGTTACTAATACCTGTTGTAATTATACTTGAGCATTATTTGTACCGTTGCAAAAAAAAAAAAACTTTTGTAATTATTTGCACAAAGCCCTCGGGATGCCTAATTGAAATCCTAATTTATGTGTTCTGGGCGCCCCGTGGGTACCTGTTTGTGTGTTGTGTGCATGTGTGCGCGTGTGCTTGTGCAAGGGAGGGGTCTCTGCACAACGGAAGGGGGCAGTTGCCAAGATGGAAAGGACCCCCCACCCCACAGTGAATAGAGAGTTGTGTGTCCCTGGTTGTAATTGCAATTCAGGTGCATTTGAATGGCACCCCAGGAGTAATTCTTGTTCTCTTCCCTTTTGTGTGGCTGCTTCGCCTGGTTCCCACGTTCAGGAGCACGAAAGTGTGATTGATAATGAAGGAGCGGATTGTTTTCTAGAGAAGGGGGCTTGGGAGAGAGGGAGGCAGGCAGCGGATCCGGTCTCCTCTTGTGGTTAGTTTGGGGCCTGGATGCAATGTGGCAGAATGGAGAATGGGGATGGCTTTGTGGGCCGCTTCCTGGAATCCTAGAGCTTGGGGATGCCTCAGAGGTCATCCAGTCTAACCATCTGATCAGCATTGGAGTCCATGATGCTCTCTGAGCTGGGTGGTTTTCTGGCAGACGTTTCTTGACCCAACTAGGGAACATTATCAGTGCTAGAAAGGAGAAGTATCTGCAGGGAGGAGGAGAAGGTGGAAGGGGAAGTCTGTTTTTGGTGCTCTCTAAGCTGCATAGTTTTCTGGCAGACGTTTCATGACCCAACTAGGGAACATCATCAGTGCTAGAAGGGAGGGGGGGTTTGTGGAGAGGAGGAGGAGGAGGAGGAGGAGGAGGAGGAGGAGGACAACTGTAGGGTTCTTGGTGCTCTCTGAGCTTGAAGATTTTCTTGAAGACGTTTCAGGACCCAACTAGGTTACATCATCAGTTCTAGAAGGGGGTGAGGTTTGCTAAGAGGAGGAAGAGGAGGAGCAGGGGAGGAGGAGAACAGTAACGATAACTGTGGGTCCTTTGTGCTCTCTGAGTTGGCTGTCTCCTTGCAGACATTTCATTATCCAAGTGTATAACATCAGTGCTAGACAAGGGTAGGATTCAAAATTTTTAACAACCGGTCCTCTGGGCGTGGCTTAGGTGGTGGACATGGCTTGGTGGTCATGTGATTGGCTGGGTGTGGCCAGCTCAACATCACTCACATCGAGGCACGCATCTCCTTGCCTGGCCTCTCATGACTGTGGGGATGCTGCAACAGTCGTAAGTGTGAAAAATGGTCATAAGTCACTTTTTTCAGTGCCATTGTAACTTTGAATGGTCCCTCCACACAAGCAAAGTACCAGCAAAGGAGGGGAAAAAAACTCCAGAGAAGTTCCTGAGACAGGAAGTCTAGTCCTGCCAAGAATGTAATCAGGGTTAACGGAGAGGCAGTTTCTGTAAGCAACCCCAGAATATTTCCTTCCTGCCTTCCTTACAGGATTAGGCCAGGAATTTCTTCTAACAACCGGTTCTCTGAACTGCTTGGAATGTTAACAACCGGTTCTAGCGAATAGGTGCGAACGGGTAGAATCCCACCCCTGGTGCTAGAAGAAAATGGACTTGCTTCCACAGGACTTGCTGGGGAATTCTGGGAGTTGCAGTCCACCTCCCTCCAAGTTGCCAAGGTAGAGAAGCTGAGCATGAGATTAAGCCTGGCCAAGTGGTGTGAGGGAACCCCCAGTGGTCCATCAGTCAGCCTGGCTCCCTTATTCAGCTATTATGGGGTGGATTGGTGAGATTCACAGACAGGTAATCCACCACTTACAGCTGCAGGCTGCCTGTGACGGTTGCAGGTTGTGCTGGGACAGCAAGATCGTGATGCTTAATGACTTCCCCCCTGTGCTGTCCCTGAGGCAGTCGTTAAATGTCGGTTGTTAAGTGGAGCATGGTAAGCCTGAGATTTGTGAGTTGGGATCAGGAGGAAGCCCAAGGAGGCCCCGGGGAACTCGGTGAGGTAGGATGCGGGTAGAGGTAGGTGGGGAAGGGTCCAGCAGCATCCCTAACCCCCAATCCTCTTTCTTGCTCTGCTCTCCACTCTTTCCAGAGTCTCAATATCTTTGTTTACATCGTGGCGACCAAAATTTAGATGTCGTATTCCAAGTGTGGCCTTACTCGGGATTTATAAAGTGGTAGTAACACTTTGCGTGATCTTAATTCTGTCCTTCTGTTAATACAGCCTAGGATTGTGTTGGCTTTTTTGGCAGCTGCATCACATTGCTGGCTCATAATTAAGTGGTTGTCCATGAGGACTCCAAGATCCTTCTCTCTCTCTCTTTTGTAAATTTACATTTTTTTATATACAATGAATCTGTTCCATTTCAATCATGTGTTGATCAGGTACATATTTCATGTGCTTACAATTAACAATTAATACTCTTCTTATCAATATAATTGTCAGGGCTCCAACAAATCCCCCTCATCCAAAGCAAAAGTAGAAGAGAAAAGTAAATTGGTTTATTAGAAATTGCCATGTTGGCAAAAGCGTGGCTGGGTGCAGCCGGCACTAAATCACATCATCCATTTCCCCCTTGACCCTGGTCTTTTCCCCACCCCATGTGGATGTGACTTCTCCAGTGGGACACATCCGTCTCCAAGAGTCATCCATCATGCTCTCCAATAACCTCCTTATGCTCCCGACAACTTTGGGCTGCTGAGGTGACTATCTAGGCATTTCAAGAATGCCTTGTTTTCCCCCACTCTCTTTCTCTGGCAGCTAAAAAGACCAAAGGAGTCTCTTTTTAGCTGACAATAACAATATAATAACAATCACCTTCCCATATAAGTAATATCCAATACGTCTATTTCACAAGCTTCTCTTAATGCTTTGAAAGATCCTTCGCACAGTTACTACTTTGGAGCCAAGTACCACCTATACGAGACCTGGCACTGTGAGAGGGATTTGTGCATTCGTCCGAAGTTATTATTATGAACAAATAACATAGTTGGGAGGGACCTTGGAGGTCTTCTAGTCCAACCCCCTGCTCAAGCATGAAACGCTATATCATGTCAGACAAATGGCTGTCTAGTCTCTTCTTAAAAAACGTCCAATGATGGAGCCCCCACAACTTCTGGTGTCAGGCAGTTCCACTGGTTATTTGTTCTCACTGCCAAGAAATTTCTCCTTAGTTCCAGGTTGCTTCTCTCCTTGGTTAGTTTCCATCCGTTGCTTCTTATCTTCTGGTGCTTTGGAGAATACATTGACCCCCCCACCCCCACCCTCTTCTCTGCACCAGATCCTGAAATACTCTAAAACTGCCTTCATGTCACCCCTGGTCCTTCTTTTCAATTCAACTAGACCTACCCAATTCCTGCAACCGTTCTTTGTATGTTTTAGCCTCCAGTCCCCTCATCCTCTTGGTTGCTCTTCTCTCTGCCTTCTTCCTAGAGTTTATCAACATCTATTTTATAGCATAGCAACCAGAATTGAATGCAATATTCCAAGTGTTAGGTTTCCAAGGGATGAAATCCATTTTAAAAAGAAAAGAGCAAAGTCCCGTCTTCGAAAACAATTTCTTTTATTTAGGAAAGCATCAAATTGGCAAAGTCTGTTGTGATTCTGGATCTGACCCAACCTGGAATTACCCCACATAATATTGGAAGTTAGAAACAGCCCCCCAAAGTCACCCTCCCCCATAGAAGAAAATCAACGTTTGCCTGGCATCCTCAATCTCCACCTCGAGGTCTCAGCAGGGTCAGCTTTCGTTCCCACAGGAAGGAGAGCCACCTAGCCTCAACAACTCTCTCTAGCTCCACTTCTCCCCCTTTTAGGAAGGTGGAAAGCCTGAAACCCTCCCCCTCAACCAGCAAAGAGAAAGAAAGAAAAGGAATATATAATAAGGCTAAATAAAATGGCTATGCATAGGTAAATTTTGGGCTTGACAGTGGTCTTACCAAGGCCTTTTAAAGTGGTATTAACACTTCACATGATCTGGATTCTATCCCTCTGTTAATGCAGCCTTCTGAAAAATAATATTTATCATTTTTGTAAAAACTGCAAAACATTTATACTTATACTGCCCACCAGCAGACCATCTGGCCCAGATGCCTTTCCTGTTTTAATCCTTTCGATAGCTTTGCAAACTTCCCTTGCGGTTATAAGTCATTTTAACCGTTGTCTCTCCTTCTCTCTAAGTACTTGGCTCCAAAGTAGTAACTGTGCGAAGGATCTTTCAAAGCTTCTCTCCTTGGTGAGTTTCCACCCATTATTCCTTATCTGGCCTTCTGGTGCTTTGGAGACTAATTTGAACCCCTGCCTTCTTTGTGGCAGCCTCTCAAATATTGGAAGACTGTTATCATGTCACCATCCTGTTCAGAAGTTGTGGGCGTGTCATCACTGGAGGCTTTCAAGAAGAGGTTGGTCAGAAATGGTACAGGGTCTCCTGCTTGGGTGGGGTGCGGGGTTGGACTGGATGACCTACAAGGTCCCTTCCAACCCTGTTAATCTAAAAACCTTTGCATCTAAAAACCTCTGCACGAAGGAAGGGCCTATGAAGGCTACTCTCTGAGTTTCTGGAGGATAAGCAGGACATAAATTAAAACCAAGGCATTAATAACCAGTTCTCATCTTGATGGGCCTTGAGGTCCCAGCCCTCCCTCCGTATCTTCAGGGCCGCCTGCCATAAATCATGCTTAACTAATTGGGGGAGCTAATCTAATAAAGAAAAATAGCCGAGCAGAGCTGGTTGCAAAAGGCTGAGTTCAGGAAATTCAATCATTATATGCTCCGGTTATGGGTAGGTAGGTAGGTAGGTCATCTTCTCGGCCTCAGTAGTGGCCAGTTGTTGTGTAGGGTCTTCGGTTTGAGCAGGGGCACAATTTTCCCTCCTTATTTTCCTCCCCAAAAACTAAGCCCCACCCCATAGTTTCATAGCAAAGCATAGGTATCCAACTAGTAAGGGTTCTATGGAGATAGATGATATGCCAATCTCTCTTCCTTGGTAGACAGCCTTGAGTTTTGGTTCTGCTCTTCTGGTCCTCATGGAGGTATCTCCCCTGGCTTCGTAGAGTGGGCTTCTTCCTCCTTTGAGCCCGAGGTTGTTCTGTATCTGTGATGGCGAACCTATGGCATGCGTGCGACAGGTGGCACGCAGAGCCATTTGTGCCGGCACGCGAGCTGCAGGCAAACTTACCTCACCGCACAGGTGCAGCCGATTTTCAGCGGGTTTGAGGCCTTTTTCGGCCTCCCAAAGGCTTGAGGAAGGCTTCTGCAGGCTTCTGCAGACTTTGCAGGCCGAAAACTAGCCCCGTTTCATCACTTCCTCTTTTTCCGAAAATACCGGAAGTGACGAAACGGGGCTCGTTTTTGGCCTGCAAAGCCTGCAGAAGCCTTCCTCAAGTCTTTGGAAGGCCGAAAAGAGCCTCAAACCCGCCGAAAATCAGCTGCGAGGTGCAGTGCAGGTAAGGGGGCAGCGGGGGTGGGTAGGTGGGTGGGGATTGCACATGCATGCATAGAGGGCATGGGGGGGCACATTGTCTTCTGGGTGCTGGCATGGAGCCTCGGTGGCGCAGTGGTTAGAGTGCAGTACTGCAAGCTACTCCTACTGCAATTTGACAGATCGAATCCCACCAGGCTCCAGGTTGACTCAGCCTTCTATCCTTCCGAGGTGGGTCAAATGAGGAGCCAGATTGTTGGGGGCAATAAGCTGACTCTGTAAACTGCTTAGAGAGGGCTGTAAAACACTGGGAAGCAGTATATAAGTCTAAGTGCTATTGAGAAGGAGAAAGGGAGGGAGGGAGGGAAGGAAGGAAGGAAGGAAGGAAGGAAGGAAGGAAGGAAGGAAGGGAGTTTGATTCTGACCATCTCAAGGTTGACTTAGCTTTCCCTCCTTCCGAGGTGGGTCAAATGAGGACCCAGATTGTTGGGGGCAATAAGCTGACTCTGTAAACCGCTTTGAGAGAGCTGGAAAGCACTATAAAGCGGTATATAAATCTAAGTGCTATTGCTATTGCTATGCAAACACACTCACAATTTTTGGCACAGGAGCCCCAAAAGGTTAGCCACCACAGTTCTACATTATCTGGAGTTGAAGTCCTTCAAGGTGACCAGAAGCTTCCTTAGGAAGAGGTTTCCAATCTGGAGAGAGAAGCAACACCCTGGAGACTCCATGTTGCCATTCTAGGCCAAAGCCTTCCGCTCCATAAGGGATGTCCTATTCCTGCCTCCATGACGTTTCTCCTTCACCGTTTGTGGATTATGGCTCGCCAGCTGGTCAGCCAGCTGGAGTCCTTCCCAAGGCAGTTGGGGTTGATGGCGTTATAAGTGTCGTTGCAGGATGTCAGCTGTTCTGAGTCAGGCTGCCTTTTGCAATTGACCGACAGGGATTTTTGTCAATGCCGGGAACGTTCAAGTTATAGACAGTTCTCTCCCCCCAACCCCCACCCCGTGGTATCATTCTGTTCAACAACCAATTCCCACCAGGCTTGTCTTATGCCCTGGGGTGTCAAACCGTCCAGTAGGGCTGTTGCATTACCTGTTATCCTTCTCATCTTTCCTGTTACCTATTTCTTTGGATTCTTATGACTGTAACATTGTCTCATGACTTATGCTTTTATTTAGTGTCCTGTTATGATTTATGCTGATTGCCTATTTAATATCCTATGGCTATCACTGAGTGTTGTAGCTTATGATTGATGATGATTGTGTTTTATGATTATGATCATGATTTATCACTTGCTGCTTGTATGTATACTGAGACCATTTGCACCAAGACAAATTCCTTGTGTGTCCGATCACACTTGGCCAATAAAGTATTCTGTTCTGTTCTGTTCTGCTCTGTTTTCTATTCTAGTCTCCTTTCTATTCTATTCTATTTTGTATTCTCTTCTATTTTGTATTCCATTCCATTCTATTCCATTCCATATTTTCTATTCTATTCTATCCTATATTCCTATTCTATTCTATTCTAGCTCCTATTCTATTCTACTCTACTCTATTCTACTCTAACTCCTATCCTATCCTATCCTATCCTATCCTATCCTATCCTATCCTATCTATTCTCTGTTCTGCTCTATTCTACTCCATTCCATTCCATTCCCCTCAAATACTGGAATACTTCTATCCTGTTACCCCAGTCCATCTTTTCATTAAACTAGACATCCCCAGTTCCTGCAGCTGTTCTTCATATGTTTTAGCCTCCAGTCCCCTAATCTTCTTGGTTGCTCTTCTCTGCACTCTTTCCAGAGTCTCAACATCTTTTTTATATCATGGCGACCAAAACTGGACGCAGGATTCCAAGGGTGGCTTTGCCAAGCCCTTATAAAGCACTATTATCACTTCTCATGTCCTTTGATGCTATCCGTTGATGCAGCCTAGAACTGTGTTGCCTTTTTGGGGCAGCGTGTTTAAGTGGTTGTCCACTACGATTCTTTAAGATCCTTCTCGCCGTTGCTGCTATCGAGCCAGGCTTTAATTTTCAATGCCCAATATTTTAATAGGTTTTTTTTGTTTAAAAAAAAATGGGATTGGTTTACACTGGGATTGATGGCCACCCAGAACTGCTTGATGGTGAGAATAAATAAATAATAAATAAAGAAGGCCAAAATCAGAAGAGAATAGCTAATGCTGTGAGTGTTGCTTCTTGTGCTTGACGGTTTTAAGAAGGAAGAATTGCACTAGGAAATGAAAACTTTCTATGCGACGTGTTAATTTTAACCACTTGATTATCTTGTGTTCTATGGGACGGATCCAGGCTGGCCCTCTAAAGTCAACAGGGATGAAGTGGTGATTAAGATTTTACGATTTTTTTTTTTTCTTCCAACGAGCCCAATGTAAATATATCCAATTCAGGATGCAAGTATGTCGATCCAGGAAATGAAACTTATTAAACGATTTGTCTGCCTGGCTTCAACGTGTCGAGTGAAGTGCAGAAATATTTGCTATGGAAAGACAAACATTGGCGAGAGTCAGAGGACAAATTAAAAATTAATCAAACACCAAAAAGGTTTTTCTTTCTTTCTTTTTTGAGGGAGAAACTTCCACGGTTCTTTCGAAACTTGAACCAAAAGACAGTGTGGTTAAAAATAAAACGACAAATTAAGCTCGCATTCATGGTTTAGCAGAAAATGCATGGCCTCCTCCAGCATTACTTAGTCGCATTCACACAAGACCCTTTCACTTGGTTTTACTGAATCACTCTTATCTTTGGGCACCGCAGCCCACAGAGGAACCCTAAAATCCTCCCCCCCCCCACTACTTTAACACTTTTTATTTTATTTATTTATTTATTTGGTTTGTCAATTGCTTACAAGATAATGGGTATAAATATAAACATAGTTATGAATACATGGATCCATATAAGAAAAATAAAAAGAAACAGTAGGACAGGGACGGTAGGCACGATGGTGCGCTTATGCAGGCCCCCTACAGACCTCTTAGGAAAGGGGTGAGGTCAATAGTAGACAGTCTAAGGTTAAAGTTTTTGGGGTTTGGGGAAGAAACCACAGAGTCAGGTAGAATATTCCAGACATGGACCACTCTGTGGCTGAAGTCGTATTTCCTGCAATCAAGTTTGGTGCGGTTAACCTTGAGTTTGTATCTATTGTGTGCTTTTGGGTTGTTGTGGTTGAAGCTGAAGTATTCATTGACAGGTAGGACATTGCAATGGATTATTTTATATACTATACTTAGATCGGACCGAAGGCGGCGTAGTTCTAGGTTTTCTAGGTCTAGAATTTTGAGTCTGGTGGCATAAGGTATTCTGCAACGAGTAGAGGAGTGGAGAACTCTTCTTGTGAAATATTTCTGGACTTTCTCAACTGTGTTAATATCAGATACGTAATGTGGGTTCCAGACTGATGAGCTGTATTCGAGTATTGGTCTAGCAAATGTTTTGTATGCTCTAGTTAGTTAAACACTAACCAGATTTAGCAAGCTGCAGCCTTGCTTCAATGAGCACCTGACAACAGGTAGCCCTCAACTTACAACAGTCCATTTAGCCACCGTTCAAGGCAGGGGTGGGCTTCAAATAATTTAATAACCAGTTCTCTGCCTGATTGCTGGGAGGGCGTGGCCATGGGGGGGCTTTCTGGAAGTACCAGAAGTGTTGAAACAAGCCTGTTTTCAGCCTCCCGAGGCTGCAGAGGCTTCTCTTGAGTCTCCGGGAGGGTGAAAACAGCCCCAAATGGGCTGAAAATCAGCTGGGAGATGCGCGCATGCACAGTGCAGGTAAGGGGCAGGGCAGGGGTGATGCCTGTGCATGTACAGGGAGGGCGGGGCGCATTACCTTGTGGGCGCTAGCACCCACGTGCTTTCGGCACACCACAACAAAAAGGTTCGCCGTCACTGGAATAGGATGAACCCTCTACCATCTAGCAGCAGAACTCACCGCATTGCACCATCTCCTAAGGACCTTGCATCAGAGTCCAAACTTCAACCAAACTCAGCTCAGACAAACATGACCCCTACATGGCCCCATGGGAATCTGACAATAGTCAATAGAAGACATGTTCTTGCACAGGAACAGGAAGCTCAAGGTGCAAAGTCCAAGCGAAGGTATAGAAGCACCTCGCTCTCAACTCCATGTGGTCAACTGCACCAGAGAACCATGGGCTTGTGGTTCTGCTTCACCATTAAACCATCTTTCCAATCAGCCTCCATCTTTCCAGAGCCTTTCTCCCAACTTGGAACTGAACCAGAGGGATATTTATTTATTAGTATATTAGTATAAATAAATAAAATATTTCTCCCGAAAATTGGTAGTGCTTGACTTACGACCGTTTGCTCTGCAACCCTTCAAAGTTATGGAGGTACATACAACACAGTTATGAAGTTACAAAGGCTGCCTCCGAGAATTCAGCCGAATCCAGACTCCCTGAGTCACTTTTGGGTGTGATTCAGCCAAGGGCGAATTCTGCTCCACACCCTACAGAGCGGATTGTGTTTTCCCCTTCGCTTCTCCGCAAAAGCAAAGCAAGTGGGAAAAAAAGAGAATTTCACACTTCACTATTTCAGCTGTCTAAACTGCCAGGAGAACATTGGAAAATTATGCTCCGTGAAGGGTGTGCAGGAAAATGAACACAGTTTGGAAACGCGCACCATGTGGCTCTTGTTCTCTTTTGAGAAATCTGGTTGTGCGGTGGCAGAATTGAGAAAATGGTGCTCCAGAGGAGAAGGGGGATGACGAGGAGAAGAGGAAGAAGGAGAAGGAGGAAGAATTGGAAGCTGAAGAAGAGGAGGAGGGGAGGAAGAGGAAGAGAAGGAAAAGGAGGAGGAGAGGAAGAAGTGGAAGCAGAAGGAGAAGAGGAGGAGGAGAGGAAGAGAAAGAGAAGGAAAAGGAGGAGGAGGAAGCAGAAGCTGAAGGAGAGGAAGAGGAAGAGAAGGAAAAGGAGGAGGAGGAAGCAGAAGCTGAAGGAGAGGAAGAGGAAGAAAAGGAAAAGGAGGAGGAGGAAGCAGAAGCTGAAGGAGAGGAAGAGGAAGAAAAGGAAAAGGAGGAGGAGGAAGCAGAAGCTGAAGGAGAGGAGGAGGAGGTGGAGAGGAAGAGGAAGAGAAGGAAAAGGAGGAGGAGGAGAGGAAGAAGCGGAAGCAGAAGGAGAGGGGGAGGGGAGGAAGAGGAAGAGAAAGAAAAGGAGGAGGAGGAGAGGAAGAAGTGGAAGCAGAAGGAGAAGAGGAGGAGGAGGGGAAGAGGAAGAGAAAGAAAAGGAGGAGGAGGAGAGGAAGAAGGGGAAGCAGAAGGAGAAGAGGAGGAGGAGAGGAAGAGAAGAGAAGGAAAAGGAGGAGGAGGAAGCAGAAGCTGAAGGAGAGGAGGAGGAGGTGGAGAGGAAGAGGAAGAGAAGGAAAAGGAGGAGGAGGAGAGGAAGAAGCGGAAGCAGAAGGAGAGGGGGAGGGGAGGAAGAGGAAGAGAAAGAAAAGGAGGAGGAGGAGAGGAAGAAGTGGAAGCAGAAGGAGAAGAGGAGGAGGAGAGGAAGAGGAAGAGAAAGAAAAGGAGGAGGAGGAGAGGAAGAAGTGGAAGCAGAAGGAGAAGAGGAGGAGGAGGGGAAGAGGAAGAGAAAGAAAAGGAGGAGGAGGAGAGGAAGAAGTGGAAGCAGAAGGAGAAGAGGAGGAGGAGAGGAAGAGAAAGAAAAGGAAAAGGAGGAGGAGGAAGCAGAAGCTGAAGGAGAGGAGGAGGAGGTGGAGAGGAAGAGGAAGAGAAGGAAAAGGAGGAGGAGGAGAGGAAGAAGCGGAAGCAGAAGGAGAGGGGGAGGGGAGGAAGAGGAAGAGAAAGAAAAGGAGGAGGAGGAGAGGAAGAAGTGGAAGCAGAAGGAGAAGAGGAGGAGGAGGGGAAGAGGAAGAGAAAGAAAAGGAGGAGGAGGAGAGGAAGAAGTGGAAGCAGAAGGAGAAGAGGAGGAGGAGAGGAAGAGAAAGAGAAGGAAAAGGAGGAGGAGGAAGCAGAAGCTGAAGGAGAGGAGGAGGAGGTGGAGAGGAAGAGGAAGAGAAGGAAAAGGAGGAGGAGGAAGAAGAAGTGGAAGCAGAAGGAGAGGCAGAGGAGGAGAAGAGGAAGAGGAGGAGGAGGAAAGAGAATCTCCTGCTTGCGAAGGGGGTCGATCTCCAAGGTCCCTTCTCTCTCCACATCTTCTGATCTGACACTATTTCCTTGAGTTCGATGCTCTGGCTGGGCTCAGCTTTGATCGAGTCCCACCAGCGTTTTCTTGGGCGGCCTGGTTTCCTTTGACTTCTATCTCAAGTCTTATGGGTTGCCTGGCGGACCCTTAAACAAACCCTGGTTTGAAGCTCTTGGCAGCTTTCAGGCTTCCCTCCCAGCAAGATGCCTTTGGAAACAAGACGTTGGCTTCTTGCAAGGGCGGGGTGTGTGTGTGTGTGTGTGTGTGTGTAGGACCACAACGACCTAATGTTAGTAAGGATGAACTAAACCCTTAACTACCTCGAATGAATCATTGTTTCTAAGAAGCGCCAGGCCGCTTGGCATTCTGCAGGACCGTCCGTAGTCATCCTCCTCCTTTGGGCCAATGGCAGGGAATAATTGGAGAAACACAACATCTGGTTTCCCAGCCCTTTACGTGAGCTAGTTAGACAGATGGGAAGCGGAGTGCAAAAAAAAATCCCCAAAACCTGCAATGATTTAGATTGGTTTGGAAGGACGACAGAGCGAGTAGTCAAACAATCCAATTACTTAGCCCGAAAGCGAGAAATAAAACTGATGTCCCGGGTCACAGAGGGGACAGGAAAGGTTTAATCAACTTAAAACGAGTCAATCTTTTTTTTTTTTTTACTGTTAGAAGGAAAACCGCCACTCCGTTAACCTCAAACTGTCTACTATTGACCTCACCCCATTCCTAAGAGGTCTGTAAGGGGCGTGCCTTGTCCCCATTTATCCGTAGCTATTTCCTGTACTTTTATCCATGTTTATACTTATATCTATTATCTTGTAAGTGATTGATAAATCAAACAAATAAATAAAATAAAATAAAAAATAAAAGAAGGAAGGAAAGAAGGAAGGGGGAAGGAAGGAGAACAGGGAAGGGGAAGAATGGAGGGAGGAGAGGAAAAAAGGGAGGGAGCAGGAGAAAGGAAGGAAGGAAGGAAGGACGGAAGGAAGGAAGGAAGGAAAGGAAAGGAAAGGAAAGGAAAGGAAAGGAAAGGAAAGGAAAGGAAAGGAAAGGAAAGGAAAGGAAAGGAAAGGAAGGGAGAGAATGCCCATTCCTAAGAGGTCTGTAAGGGGCGTGCCTACCGTCCCTGTCCTATGGTCCCCATTTATCCATACCTATTTCCTGTACTCTTATCCATGTTTATACTTATACCTATTATCTTGTAAGTGATTGATAAATCAAATAAATAAAAAAATAAAGAAGGAAGGGGGAAGGAAGGAGAACAGGGAAGGGGAAGGAAGGAAGGAGAGAAAAGAAGGGAGGGAGGAGAGAAAGGAAGGGAGAGAATGCCCATTCCTAAGAGGCCTGTAAGGGGCGTGCATAAGTCCACCATCGTGCCTCCCATCCCTGTCCTAATGTCCCCATTTATTTGTACCTATTTCCTGTATTTTTACTCTTGTTTATACTTATACCTATAATCTTGTAAGCGATCGACAAATCAAATAAATAAGATAAAATAAGGTCCATCTGGTTCAGTTCCAAGCTGGGAGAAAGACGCTGGAAACAACATGGAGACTGATTGGAAAGAACAACTCTGTTTATGAACAGAACCACAGCATGGAGTTCTGGGGCAGCTGACGAAATGAGGATGGATCTTTAGAGTTTCTGAAAGTTGGAAGGTTAGGATTTGTGCCGTATGGGCTTTGTGTTTCTGAAAGGGTGTTGGGCAGTGCCTATTGTGGCTCAGTGGCTTTCGTCCTGCGTTGAATCTTGGGTGAGGGGCTGCTGGTTCTAATCCTACCACCCTGCCTTGGTTAGCTGTCAAACTTTGCTGCAAGGGGTTTCGAAATATCCTTGCCTTCAACGGGTTTCTGCCTCCTTTGTATTTGCTTTGCTTATGACTGGAGCCATCCAGACAGTTGTCTTCCTCTTTCCATAAGCTCTTGATCTCCTTCAGTGCTGGCATCTGCTATGGGCTTATTAAGAAAGGCTGGGGCTTGCTTTCTGCCTTTAAAAACACGTTTCTCCATTTCTCCTTTAGGGAAATATAATATCCTGCCTGTTTAATATCCCCCAAAATATTTCATTCTTCTAGGAAAGGGGGGAAGGGGCCTTCCCACAGAAGTAGTGGCATTTGTGTGTGTGTGTGTGTGTGTGTGTGTGTGTGTGTGTGTGTGCCAAGATGGCAATGCCTCGCAGCCAGACCTCTGCAGAGATGAGTTACCGGCGTTGGTTTGAATCCCTGTCCACCATCCGACATCGCTACCGCGAGACTTTTAAATAAATCCATTTAAGAGAAATGTCTCCGTGCCACGCTTAACATTTCATTCCTGTGCCTCGCATATCTTACTTCTCTTCAGGCTGTCGAGTTGTCGCAATCGCTTGACAAATTGCTATTAGAGAAGAGAACAGAAAGCCGATTTGATACGTAGGTCGGGGGTTGTTTTTTTCTTTCTTTCTTTTCCTTTCTTCCAGTTTTTCTAAAAAGGAAGAATAATTCCTCGCCCGGGTAGCAATTGGGTACAGGCGCTGCTATTGTTTCTGACAGATGTGATTACGGCTCTTCATAAAAAAAAAGATCCCCACTATTTGCGCGAGTGCCGTAGAGCTGAATCATGGCTAATGAGCCGACTTAGCCGCGAACGCGGGTAACACTCCCCTGTTTTAGTCAAAAGGAGGAGGAAAAAGCATGTTGGCAGGGGAGAATTGTTTTCGTAGGACTTGGTGATGAAGAGGCCAAGCGGTGCAGTTCCCTGAAAAGGAGGGTGGGATGTTTTGAACCTGGGCTTATGACTTTGTAGAGAAACAACAGTGCTTAAATGGAGTCTCCGGACGACGGGCCAAGAGAACGATCCATCAGAAGAGAGATGGAAGGGACCGGTTGTTAAAAGAAATTCCTGGCCTAATCCTGTAAGGAAGGCAGGAAGGAAACATTCTGGGGTTGCTTACAGAAACTGCCTCTCCGTTAACCTTTATTACATTCTTGGCAGGACTGGACTTCCTGTCTCAGGAACTTCTCTGGAGTTTTTTTCCCCTCCTTTGCTGGTACTTTGCTTGTGTGGAGGGACCATTCAAAGTTACAATGGCACTGAGAAAAGTGACTTATGACCATTTTTCACACTTACGACTGTTGCAGCATCCCCACAATCATGAGAGGCCAGGCAAGGAGATGCATGCCTTGATGTGAGTGATATTGAGGTCACACCCAGCCAGTCACATGACCACCAAGTCATCTCCACCCAGTCACAGGACCACCAAGCCACGCCCACCACCTAAGCCACACCCACAGAACCGGTTGTTAAAACATTTGAATCCCACCCCTGCTCCAACCTCTGCAAAAGCAGGAGACCCTAAACCAATGGTGGCAAACCTTTTTGTTGTGGGGTTCCAAGAGCGTGTGTCTGTGCCGTCGCCCACAATGCAATGTGCTCCGAGCTCCTGCCCATGCTTGCGCAACACCCCCGCCCTGCCCCCTTAGCTCCACTGCACATGCACGCACCTCCCAGCTGATTTTTGGCCCATTTGAGGCCGTTTTTGTCCTCCTGGAGTCTCGAGGAGAGCTTCTGCAGCCTCGGGAGGCCGAAAAATGGGCCCGTTTCAGCACTTCGGGTATTTCCGGAAGGCCCATTTTTCGGCTTCCTGAGGTTTCAGAAGCTCCCCTCGAGCCCCGGGGAGGCCTCAAACAGGCCGAAAATCAGCCAGGAGGTGCGTGCATGCACAGTGCAGGTAAGTTTGACTGGGGCTCGCATGTCAGCATAAATAGCTTTGCATGCCACCTGTGGCACCTGTGCCTATCACAGCCCTATACCATTCCATGCAAATGGGTGTCCAGTCCCTTCTTAAAAACCTCCAGTGATGATGCACCCACAACTTCTAGTGGCCAGCGGTCCCACTGGTTAATTGTCCTCACTGTTAGGAAGTTTCTCCTTAATTCCAGGTTGTTTCTCTCCTTGATTAATTTCCTTCCATGGTTTCTTATCCTGCCTTCATGGACTTTGGAGAATAAGTTGACCCCTCCCCTTTCTTTGGGGTAGCCCCTCAAATGCTGGAATTCTGCTGTCATGACACATATACACACCCCGAGCCCTTCTTTTCTCTAGACTGGTCAAACACATAACAAACAATGAAAGATGCTCTCCACTCATCCTCAGAGACCAGACTTGGGAAAGGTTTGCTATCAAGTGGAGCAAAAATCTAGCTTTCAAATCAATATATACAGTATATACTGGGCTTTGTAAGAGTTAAGGGAATAACACATCCATGTTACCAACTGAACACCTGCAATGATTCCCTTCACAACTGCAGCAGGAAAGGTCCAAAAAAAAACCAGGTCCAAACTCACTCAGCAGATGTTTCGCTTAGCGATGTAAATTTTGGGCTCGTAAGTTGAGGATTAGCGCTTCCTTGTCAGTCCAGGGCCATTTTCCCCTCTGGGTTTGCTGGCTGCTCGAACGCCCCTGGCCTGCCACCCGCACCGCGGCATGATCCTGTCACCAAGACTGCACGGCGTCCTCTCCTCCCATCCTCCCAGCTCCTGATGGCTTCCTGATGGCCTCGTTGTCAGACGTGGGGACCTCATCACTGTGCCACAGACGTCTCTCCGTCTCTCTCTCTCTCTCCCTCTCTCTCTCTCTCCCACCCCACGGATTCAGGGCTGAGGTTCATCAGCCCCCTACCGTCCCCTTGGCATTAGCATTTTCCCTTGAAGAAAATTGCACGCAGGAAGGGCGCATCATATCCCGGTGCGCCACCGGAGGCAAAGCAGCCTGCGCAGAAGAAAGCAACAGGACTCTGAGGCTCAGGGGGTTGGACTAGATAGAAGACCTGCAAGGTCTCTTCCACCTCCCTTATTCTGCAGTTCTCCTACTCTGTTATTCCTGACAACTCTCTCTCTTAGCAGTGGGAATGTCAGCTGTGGTTTTAAGTCAAGGGCCACCTGTACTGTGTGAAGAAAAGAGGGGCTGATTTCCACTGATAACATGCAGGATATGTTCCCACTTTGGATTATTCTTGGGTTAGGTCCCCCCAAACACCCCTGTTTCCATTGTTAGGTGCTGTGGCCTCCAATCCCTTGAAGAAAAACGTCTGAGCACCCGACATGATGGCCTGGTGTTCTCCATCTTAACATCTAACCCTCTTTTTCAAAATTACTTTTTTGGCATGCAAAGCCAGCGGAGTGATAGATGAAGGTCTTCCATCAGCCCCCTATTGATTACTTTCTGCACAGCTGGTAGCTAAGCAACCGGGATATTACATTGCTTTCCTGGCATAAGATAGTCCACAAGGCCTGGTGACTGGAAGCTGCCCTTCTCCCCTCTCTGGGGGGAATCTTCGTTCAGTAAGACCCTGGTTCTAAAAGTCCATATAGTCTTAACAGTCTGTACATCAAGGCCAAAAAGGCTAAAGCTATTCCCGGAAGCCTGGCCTTAGGAGAGACATCGGCCATCAACACGCACACAGAGAGGAACAACATCTACACGCCATTCAAAAGACAGAAGCAAATAGCTGAAAAGGAAGGAAAAACACCTTGTCCCCAGCAATCAGCACCCAGAAAAGCAGATCAAGAATCAAGCAGTAAACAACAGCCTAATCCAAGAACAAGCAAGACCACTTGTCCGATGGGACAAGACACAGGTACCGTATTTCCCCCAAAATAAGACCCTGTCTTATATTTTTTTGCCATCAAAACGAAGGCACCAGGTCTTATTTTCAGGAATGTCATCCACTGACAAACCTCACTTGTGTGCGTTGCCCCTGGCTTCCTTTTCACTGTCAGAGGCCTTCAGGAACTTTTTCTTCTTCTGTGGCCAGCAAGGCTTTCCTGAAGGCCTCTGCATCCCGTAATAGAGCTCAGGATCGATCCAGAGCTTTCTTATCAGCTCCAGAGGCCTTCAAGAAAGCCTGGCCGGCTTTGCTGGCTGTAGGAGAAATGGGCCAGCAAGGCAGGTGTGCGAGGCCTGACTACACCTGTCCAAAGGGAAGTAGTAGGGCAGCTCCACCTCCCCTCATCCCCACCCTAGCTTAATCTGGAGTTACTCTGGAGTAATTACTCTGGAGTGGGCGGGATCTTCATTAGGGTTTATTTTGAGGGTAGGGTTTATATTGGGCGCATATGTAAAAATCTAGCTAGGGCTTACTTTCAGGGTAGGCCGTATTTTCAGGGAAACAAGGGTATACAAACAGAGAGCAAAGCCCACTCCCTCTGTAGCACTGAAGACATTGAGGGTGGAGGTTCCCTCTCCGAGCTTGTGGGTTGGTTTCCAAACGTTTCATTACCAGGCTAGATGACACCTTCAGCGGAGTTTAGGGGAGGCCTGTGTCGGTGTTTTCCTGCTCATAAGGGGCTTGTGTGGTCTTATGTTGGGGAGGTCAGATGAGGCTCTTATCAGGTCAGGGTCTTCATCAAATCCATCACCTTACCTGACATGATTGGGTGGGGGTGGGGTTGGGCTGCTACCGGTTTGCACCGGTTCACATGAACCGGTTGTTAATTTTTACATCTGGTTCACCGAACCGGTAGATGCAATGACTGGCTGGCCCTGCCCACCACATCCCTCCCTCCCAGGAGTCTCCACACGGCCTGTTTTGGATCCTAGGTAAGTGCAGGGTCTGCGTGGAGACTGGGGAAGGGCAAAAAACAGGCCCATTTCCAGCCTCCAGAGGGCCTCCGGAGCCTGGGGAGGGGACCCCCCTCCCTGCTATGATGCAGGAGGCCAACTTGGCCATGCCCACTATGGCTACACCCACCCAGCAACCAGGCAGAGAACCGGTTGCTGAATTGTTTGAAGCCTAACCCTGGACATGACCCTCACCTGATGTGACTCCCCATCCCAAGGGCCTCCCCATCACCAGACTGACTGTCTTAATACAAGTGCTTAATATAATGTCCATATTAAGAAAACTCAACTATGTTGCCCTCCTCCCAAGTAACATGGGTTTAACATGTCTGAAACCAGCAATAACATACTAGTGACTGAAATTACATGTATGGGTTGTGATAGGACATGTGCCCCCCTGAACTGGATGGAAACTAACCAAGGAGAGAAGCAATCTAGAACGAAGGAGAAACTTCCTAACAGTGAGGACAATTAACCAGTGGAACTGCTGGCCACCAGAAGTTGTAGGTGCTTCATCACTGGAATTTTGAAGAAAAGACTGGGGCAGCCACCTGTCTGAAATGGTATAGGGCCGTGTTGACAAATCTATGCCATGCGTGCCGGAAGTGGCATGCAGAGCCATTTCCCCCGGCATGCAAGAGGTCTCCTGGAAGAGCCCCACTGCGCATGCGCGTGCCGCCACCCAACAGCTGATTGTCGGTATCTGATGCGCATACTCAGGAGGCAGAGGAGGGTGTGTGGGAGATGCATGTGCATGCGCAGGGAAGCGCTGCACATGAGGGAATCGGGTGAGCATGCACAGAGATGTGCTGCGCATGAGAGGTTCATGCACGCATGTGCAGATGCGTGGCACGTGAGGGGGGAATTGTGCGTGCATGCTCAGACATGCAGCACCCGAGGGGGGAATTGTGCATGCACGCGCAGGGGGCGTGGGGGCTCCCAGCAGGCATTGTGTTAGGATATGTGCAGAGTAATCCTTGTATAAAAAGGATACACACACAGAAAACGGTTTATGAGAACAGTTATGAAGAAATATACAGCCACACAGAGTTGACCAAGTTGTATTAATGTTTACTTGAAGAAATAGCACAGTCCAATAAACAGTCCATGTTTTTAACAGTCCAGAAATATCCAGTTATAAAGTCTTCTTACATTTAAAGTCTTCTTACCGGTTCCATGTCTTTTACAGCAGACAAATATCAAACCATAATACAACAAATAACCTTCGATATCAACAGAATATCAAAATAAACAGGGTTAGTCAGTATCGGTCCGTAGTCAGTCAATATCAGTACCAAGAGAGATCATCAGTGGAAAAAAAAGAAAGAGAATTAAACCATGATTTCTAGCTCCCTCTTATGGCAACTTGTATCATAATTAACCAACCAGAACAACACAGCGTAATACATTATAGTATTTTTCCTTAAAGCTACAAATATTTGTAGTTTATATATTGTCAACCCAACTATGTTATTTACATATACATAACACATTGCCTTCTGGGTGTTGGCACATTATCGACACAGGAACCGAAAAAGGTTAGCCACCACTGGGAGAGAGTTTCCAGCTTTATTCTGAATCACAACCCACCTCCCCCAAAAAACCAACCCTGCATAGATATGGAAATTCATCTTGAAAGCTCTATCCAAATCTTGACATGCACCACGAATAAAGGGACTCGTTAAAATAAAATTAAAAAAAACCTAGAAGGAAGGCGGCATTGAAAATAATAATAATAATAATCCAATTTGTGTTCAGAAATTCAACTGAATGAACTTGGTGAGGCTGCAGAAAACATCTGGGCTAAAATAAACAGCCAGGAAACAAATATAAATGCACTGTTGTCAGAGTCTACTAAGAGAAGAAGGGGAGGAGGATGCAATTTCGGGAGTAAATTACAGACCTTTAAAAAAGAAAGAAAAGTAATGAAGCTGGATGAGCAGGGGATTTTAATTAGCCCAACATCTGTTCAGAGGCTGGAGGGTTCTGCTATCTTTGATTAGCTATTAAGGCCCCCCAAGGAAGTGGAAGAGAGGGAAAGTGGAGGAAAGAAGAATAAAATAATGTTCTCTAAGGCGGTGCTCTCCAACTTTAGCAACTTTAAGCCTGGAGGACTTCAACTCCCAGAATTCCCCAGCCAGCAGTTGAAGTCCTCCAGGCTTAAAGTTGCCAAGGTTGGAGAGCCCTGCTCTAAGGAAATCAAAAAATGCAGGGGAATTCCACGCTCTTGGGCTCTTTGGCGCATCCTTGAGCTTGGTGGGTTTTCTTGCAGTGGTTTCGTGACCCCGCTAGATGACCTCATCAGCGTTAAAAGGGGATGGGGTTGGTGGTGAGTGTTCTGACACTCCACTGTGTTCCCCCAGCAGCACGAAGCTGACTCCTCTTCCCGATAAAAAACCCCTTTTATTTAGTTTACAGTGAGTTCCTCTCCAGCAAATCCCAGTTTTTCAAGAGAGTTCCATAATTACAGGCCTTGATCAGGCTTGGAGAGCTGCCAGCCCGATAGCTTCCAGACGCCACGCTGTAGCAGCAATTACGTGGCAGCAAGTCAGGAACAGATCTTCACCCTAATGAATTGAATCAATTGTCTCCTGCAACCACCCCTCCCCTTTCGCTCCTCTTTTATTCCCTAAGGGAGGGGCCATTCACCATCCGTCTGAACATTTACTCCTTGTTCCTTAGCTGTTCCCTTCCTCTGGCAGCTCTGTGCATGCACACACTGGGAACAGGCTCCAGCTGTTCTTCTTCCACACTGATCTTCGACTCTGAAGGCAGCTGATAGCTGTCGGATGGCCCTGGCCACATCTCTGCCTCCGACACAGAGGCCTCGTCAGAGCCTTCCCCAGACTCTGGGACTGGCCCATGTTCCTCCCCCAACCTCCTCACTGTCCCAGTCTGCTGCCAACACTGCTGAGCCGCCAGCAGGCCACAATAGACAGGAAGGACAAGGAGGATGAGGAGGACTGTGGGATCCTTGGTGCTTCTCTGTGCTTGGCTGTTTTCTTGCAGATGTTTCATGACCCAACTAGGTAATTCTCCTCCTCCTCCTCCTCGTCCTTCTCCTCGTCCTCCTCCTCATCCTCCTCCTCGTCCTCCTCCTCGTCCTCCTCGTCCCTCTCCTACTCCTCCTCCTCTTCCTCCTCCTCCTCCTCCTTCTCCTTCTTCAACTGTGGGGTCCTTGTGCTCTCCAACTTTGGTTCTGGCAGATGTTTTACTACCAAACTAGGTAGTGTCATTAGTGTTAGACGGGAGTGGGGTTTGTGGAGAGGAGAAAGAAGATTTTGGAGTCCCCGGGGCTCTCTGAACGTGGTTGTTTTCTTGCAGTATATATATGCCCAAGAGGAGATCTCATCCCTATAACCTTGTCTGTTGTGGCTTGTCAGCCACCGGCCTCTCCAGCAGCTGAATCCGAGGATGAGCTGGTGTGGGATTCAGCATCAGGGCAACCTGGGAGCTCCGAGGAGGAAGAGGGAATGGAGCTGGCAGAGAGAGAGAGAGAAGCGAAGCTTGGGCAGTCCATCACCCCTCAGATGGAGAGTCAACAGCCCTCAGGTCTGGAGGTGGCTGATGAGGAAGAGGAGGAACAGATGGATCTAGTGCCTGATGCGCAGAAGGCAGAGGAGAGGAGAGCAGTGGACATCTATGGGCCGGTCCTCAGGATGGGAGCTCTGAGGGGGAATGGAACTGGGAGAGAGAGAGAGGGAGAGGGAGAGGGAGAGGGGGAGGGGGAGGGAGGGAGTGGGGGGAGGGAGAGAGGTGGAGCCTGGGCAGTCTGTCACCCCTCAGATGGAGAGTCAACAGCCCCCAGGTCTGGAGGAGGCTGATGAGGAAAAGAGGAACAGCCCGGCCCAGTGCCTGACGTGCAGAAGGCAGAGGAGAGGAGAGCAATGGAAATCTATGGGCCGGTCCTTGAGACGGAAGAGCCACCGCTACTAGGAAAGCCCCTCCCCAGTTCTGGGATGAAAGGCAGGGGGCGGAGAGGAATAGAGGTGGCAGGCAACTATTCATCCTCCGGACGGACAGACTTGTGAGCCTGCGGCGAAAGAGAAACTTTTTGCCAGGGTTTCTGTGCTCCTAATTAAAGGAATCTTTGTGAGTTCACTTCGGAGGGTTTGCCGGGTTTGGGTCAGAAGACTGTCTTCGAGTAGCCAGGACCCCATTTTATTCTGCAACCACAGGGCCCTGGGCGGGGGACGAGCCCCTCTTCCTCCTTCTCTTTTCCTCCAAAATGCACAGACACCCGGCTTCCCCTTTGACTGGCGCCACTTCCATCCCCGTGTGTGTGTGTGTGTGTGTGTGTATGTGTGTGTGGTTTGCAAGGGAGGGGCCTTCCATTTGGCACAGCATGCCCCCGACAAACGTCTGCTCCACTTTCCTGTAATTGCCCCTGTCTGCAGCCGCAAAGGGCTCATTAAAGCAGCTGGAACGGTGCCCTTTACCTGCCAGGGCCCGTCATTAACTGTGGAGGGGAGGGGGGGGGGCATTGCAGCAGCCCCGTTATTAGGGTCGCCTTGAAGCGCAGCGGGGTTCTCTGGGGGGGGGGAGGCGCTCTTGGCTGCAGACGGGGTGCAAGGCATCCAGACGAGGTGGCGAATTGGGGTTCCAAGCAGAGGCCGTCGCTTGGTCTCCCTGCCCCCCCCGCCTTTCCCCTCTGCGCAATGGGCCCCTCCCAGCGGTTTGGGCTCCCCGGTGTTTCCTCCGGCTGGGGTGGGGGAAGCGACTAGTGTAGGTCAGTTTAGTGGGTCAGGACAGAATAACGGGACAGCTGAATAAGAGCGGGATAGCCGGACAGCAGAAGGACAGAACAGCAGAACAGCAGAGTAACAACAGAGTAGCAGAAGAACAAGAACAAAACTACAGAACGGAATAGCAGAACAGCAGAATAGCTGAGCAAAAGAACAGCAGAAGGACAGAACAGCAGGTCAACAGAACAGCAGGACAGCAGCTTCTTTCTTTCTTTCTTTCTTTCTTTCTTTCTTTCTTTCTTTCTTTCTTTCTTTCTTTCTTTCTTTCCTTCTTTCTTTCTTTTCTTCCTTTCTTTCCTTCCTTCTTTTTCTCTTTCCTTCCTTCTCTTTCCTACCTTCCTTCCCTTCCCTTTCCTTCTTCCCTCCTTCCTTCCTTCTCACCTGCCTATCTCTTTGCAAAGCTCTCTTTTCTCCCTCCTTCCCTTCTTTCTATCCTTCCCTCTCTCTCTTTTCTTTCTTTCCTTCCTTTCCATCCCCCTTCCTTCCTTCTCTCCCTCCCTCCTTCCTTCTCACCTGCCTGCCTGCCTGCAATGCTCTCTTTTCTCTTTCCCTCCCTTTCTTCTTTCTATCCTTTCCCCTTCCCTCTCATTCTTCTTTCTTTCTTTCTTTCTTTCTTTCTTTCTTTCTTTCTTTCTTTCTTTCTTTCTTTCTTTCTTTCTTTCTTTCTTTCTTTCTTTCTTTCCTTTTTCTTTCTTTTTTATTCTTTCTTTTCTTTTTCTTTCTTTCTCTTCCTCCCTCCTTCCCTCCCTCCCTTCCTCCCTTCATCTCTCCCTTCATCCTCCCTTCCCTCTTCCTCCTAGCTGGCTGGGGAATTCTGGGAGTTGAAGTCCAACCCTGAGACACACCGTGTTGGCACAGCAAAGAGCTTAAGCAGCATCACACGGGGGTCACCACCAACCCCCCCCCCATCCTAATTCCCCAGAAAGCCTCATCCCACCTCCCCATTTCCTCTCTTCTTGCCAGAGACCATCTGATGAATCGCACAGTTTAAATACACACCCACCCAGCCGTGTCCTCTGCCAAGGGCTCTAATTTTAGCCGTGCCCAGGTTGAGTCATCCTTGGCAGGGGCCCGCCAGGGAGAGAGATCGCCTGCTGCCTTGCCCTGTGCGCGATGCCCACCGTCATACCTGCCCCTTTGGGGGAAATCTCCCTAGGGAGGGAAGAGGGTTAGAGAAAGTCTGAGATGCTCGAAGTATCTCGAAATAGCCGTTTCAGGCATCCGTCATGCCTGGTAGGATCTGGGCTCTCCAGAAATTCACCTTTTTGGGGGGGAGAGATCTCATTTTGCTGCCCATCTGGTCCAGCCAGTGGTTTTCATGGAGGGGGGGGGTCTGGCAGTAGTGGGGGGGCTGGTTGGAGGGTGGGAGGCAGAAGAGGGAAAGGAGGGAGGAAAAGGGAGGCAGCCACCGATATAGGGTGAGACACAGGTAGAAGTCCAACAGGTAGGTGGTGCAAGGAAGGCAGAGAAGGCCGTGGGGCAGGGAAGCCCCCTCCCCTGTTCACAGTCCCAGCCCCCTTCCTTGCCGGTTATTTAACACTTCCAGAAAAACCAGGCAAATGGCATTACACAGACTCTGCCCTCTGCAAAGCAGGCTCTATTTTCGGAGGGCTCTGAAACAAGTCTGCATAAATCTGTAACCTCCAGTGTAAATGGCATAGTTATATATAATTGGGACTCTTAATTTATCCCCTGTAAGAGGAGAGGGAGGGAGAAAGAGACAGAGAAAGAGAGAGGGGGAGTGAAAAGACATAGTGGGTGAAAGAGAGACAGAGAAAGAAGGAAGGAAGGAAAAGGGAAAGAAAGAGAAAAAGGGAGAGAGGGAGAGAGAAAAAAGAGAAAAAAGAAAGGAGAGAAAGTAAAAGAGAGAAAGAATGAGGAGAGAGAGAGAGAAAGGAAAAGAGGGAGAAAGAGAAAGCGCAAAAGACAGAGAAAGGGAAAAAAGACTGAGAGAAAGAGGAAGAGAGAGGGGGGGAATGAGAGACAAAGTGGATGAAAGAGAGACAGAGAAAGAACAAGGAAGGAAGGAGGAAGGGAAGGAAAAGGGAAAGAAAGAGAAAAAGGGAGAGGGGGAGGGAGAGAGAAAAAGAGAAAAAAGAAAGAAGACTCAGAGGAAGAGGAAGAGAGAGAGGGGATGAGAGATATAATGGGAGAAAGAAAGTGAAAGAGAAAGGAAGAAAAAAGAGGAAGAGAATGAAAGAAAGAAAAAGAGAGACAAAGAGGGTGAAACAGAGTGAGAAAGCAGAGAAATAGAAAGAAAGGGAAAGAGAGAGAAAAAGAAAGAGAGGGAGACAAAGAAAGAAAGAAAGAAAGAAAGAAAGAAAGAAAGAAAGAAAGAAAGAAAGAAAGAAAGAAAGAAAGAAAGAAAGAAAAGAGAGAAAGGGAAAGAGGGAGAAAGAGAAAGACAGAAAGCCAAAGAAAAGAGAGAGAAACTAAACAGCCATTTATCTGAAATAATATAGATTCTCCGGCTTGAGCAGGGGGCTGGACTAGAAGACCTCCAAGGTACCTTCCTATTCTATTCTGTTCTATGTTCTATTCTATATTCTATTCTATTCTATTCCATATTCTATTCTATATTCTATTCTATTGTTTCTTATTCTATTCTGCTCTACTCTATTCTATTCTACTCTATCTTACTCTACACTATTGTATATTCTATTCTATATTCTACTCTACTCTACTCTACTCTACTCTATTCTATTCTAAAGAAAAAGTAGACTGATAGAAGAGACAGACAGAAAGGAAGACAGAGAAAGAGAAAGTCAGAGAAATAGAGAGCAAAGGATAGAAATCCCTCCATCTATGCCCCCCCCCCAAAAAAAATATGGGCTTCAGGGAAGCCCCCACCCCCACCCCACATCCCCCTTGGCCTGGCCGAATATTTCCAGGAAAGCTCTCTCCTCCCACCTTCAGCAAAAGGGGAATCTTTGTGGTTGATCAAAAGCCTTTAAAACAAAAAAGAGGAGCTTGGATCCCACCCAGCGAATTAGACTCTCCTCCCCCATCCTGTCTACCTGCTGTTTATCCGTCCATTTAAACTAATCATTGTCAATCCCTACAATCAAAGGATTCAGGTTTGGCATTCCAGCCCAGAACACCCTAGGCAGCCATGCTGGCTAAAGCACCGTGCACATTTTTTAAAAAATTAGAGAACAAGGAAAATGTTGAAATCCTTGGCGGATCCTTCCTTCTGATTCCGTTTTAATATGTGTTTTAATATGTGGCAGCAGCCACTGCATTGTCCCAACTTGGATGCTTTTTTTTTTCCAAGAAGCAATTGGACCTTCTTGGTTTTTCTCTGAAGACGTTTCCCTTCTCCTCCAAGAAGCTTCTTCAGCTCTGACTGGATGGCGGGGAATGGAAGGATTTATACTCCTTGCAGACAGCTGGTCATTTGCATCCTTTTAGAGATACAACCCTCTAAAAGGATGCAAGGCCACTTGGAGGTTTATCTGTGTCCTCAGGATCACCTCAGTGGTGCAAGTGGAGCCTTCTAAGTCCACAAGTCTTAAAAGTGGCCCAGGTTGGAGACCCCTGCCTTAGATGACCCTTCTGTCCCTTCCAACTATCATTCCTGGCTGGCTGGGGAATTCTGGGGGTTGAAGTCCATGAGTCTTAAAATGGCCAAGTTTGGGGACCTGCCCTGCCCTAGACCATTTCAGACAGATGCTTGTCCAATCTCTTCTGTAACACCTCCAGTGATGAGGCACCCACAACTTCAAGTGGCAAGTCGTTCCATGGACGGATTGCTCTTATTGTCAAGAAATTCCTCCTTAGTTCAGGCTGGATTTGTCCGTAATGAACTTACCGTGCGTCAATTGAAAATTCCAAATTTAAAAAAAAAATCATCGAGATTTTTTAGTGTGCATCCTATGGGTGGGTGGGGCTTCCATCTCATCCTTCAGGCCTCCATTTTGACTGCACCTGTGAGGGCTCACCTGGTCCCAGGGCTGTCAGTCAAACATCCCAATAAACCTGAAGCCACGTAGTTTTTACATGTATGAATGCGACCACAGCGGCCTTTAATGTTAGTTGCGTGTCTGCAGCCATTCTACTTTGATTTTCCTTTGTTTTTTAAACCTGACATTCTATTTTTATTATTATTTATTTTGCTACTAAGAAGAAAATGTACCACTCGCACAGGCAGAAAATATATCTCTTTTGACTTCCCAGATTTAGGTAATCCCACCAACAGGAGCTGATTTGGCTTTGTCCATTTATAAACCCCGGGCTAAATTTTTATCCGTTCTCCCCTGCCCAGCACTCTAACAACGATGCCAAAAGCAGAGATATTATGCATGCATTTCTCTCTCTCATGAAAGAGCATTAATCTTCAGGGTAACAACACATGCTAACCCTTTTATTGTCATTCTGTTTTGACATACGGTCGGAGCAATCCTGTCTTAACATATGGCGGAAATAAAGAGCGTTTGATGAACGGATCACTCGTAACTCTTGAAGAGATCCTATCTGCTTAGAATCCAAGGGCAGGGAGGGACCTTGGAGGTCTTCTAGACCAACCCCCAGCTTAAGTAGGAGACCGTGCACCATTTCAGACAAATGCCTATCCAATCTTTTCATAAAAGACCTCTAATGGAGCATCACAACTCTGTCAGTCCATCTGTCTATCAATCGATCGACCTACCTACCTACCCATCCACCTCTCTATATATCTATCAATCTACCTACCTACCTATCCATCCATCTCTATCTCTATCTCTATCTCTCTCTCCATCCATCCATCCATCCATCCATCCATCCATCCATCCATCCTTCCATCACTATCTCTATCATCTCTATCTCTACCTCCCTACCTATCCATTTACTTATCTCTTTCAATCTACCTACCTATCCATCCATCTCTATCTCTATCATCTCTCTCTGCCTGCCTGCCTGCCTGCCTATATCTATCTATCCATCTATCTATCTATCTATCTATCTATCTATCTATCTATCTATCTATCTATCTATCTATCTATCTATCTATCTATCTGTATCTATCTATCTATCTATCTATCTATCTATCTATCTATCTATCTATCTATCTATCTATCTATCATCTGTCTGTCTGTTTATCTATCATTTATCTATTAACCCGTGTTTCCCAAAAAATAAGACCCTGACTTATATTTTTTTGGCCACCAAAAAAAGCACCAGGTCTAATTTTCAGGGGAATGTCGTCCACTGACTAACCTCACTTGCGCTCCTCGCCCCCAACCTCCTTTTTGCTGTCCTTCAGGAACATCTTGTTCTGCGGCCAGCAAGGCTTTCCTGAAGGCCTCTGCAGCCGATAATTGAGTTCTGGATCGATCCAGAGTTTTCTTATCAGTTCCAGAGGCCTTCAGGAAACCCTGGCCAGCCTTGCCGACAGCTGAAGAAATGGACCAGCAAGGCAGGTGTTGGGGGTGTGTGAGGCCTGGTTACAACTGCCCAAAGGGAAGTAGTAGGGCAGCTCCACACAAATCCCATCCCCACCCTAGCTTAATTTTTAACCCGTACACTGGAGTGGGCGGGATCTTAAATAGGACTTATATTGGGAGAACGTGTAAAAAGAATCAAGCTAGGGCTTACTTTCAGGGTAGGTTGTATTTTGGGGAAAAGAGGGTATCTATCTATCTATCTATCTATCTATCTATCTGTCAATCATCTTTCTTTCATTGCCTCTATCTACCTACCTACCTACCTACCCATCTGCCTCTATCTCTATCTCCATTCCCACAACCGAGAGCGCCTTTGAAAGCTAATTAGCATAGAAATAGAACAGAAATGAGAATTAGAATAGAATTAGAAATAGGACTGGAATTAGAAATAGAAGTAGAACAAGATCTAGAACTGGAATGGAATGATAAGAAAACAAACCTAAACAAGAGCCAGGACCTTTCTGTCCCTTCGGAAATCTGAATTTTGGAAAGAACCGTCTAGCAAACCTTACATTACTCCGCGAGGGGTGATGGAAGGAGAAAGCCAGGCCAAGCCTTTTGGGGGGGGGGGGGGGGGCTTCACAGAATAGGCACTAGAGGGCACTGTGCTCCCAGACTGCTCTACTCTGCATGGGGATCCGTCCCTCTCCCATAAAATCAAAAGGTAACATGGCTATGACGTTCCCCAGTAGATCTTTCGGCCTGCGTCCCCCTCCAACCCCCCCAAAATTCTGGGCGCCATTGATCTTCTCCCCATTGTGGGGAGGGAGGGGGACAAGGATCAGATGCCGCCTCCCTGGGATAGATGCCGCATCCAGGACTCTCTAGCAAATTGCAACGCTTGATGTAACCACGAGAATCCTAGAAGCACGAAGGGACCTCGGCGGTCATCCAGTCCAACCCTCCTGTTTGAGCAGCTTAGCGGCAAAAAAACCCTTGCCCTCATTGTGGTTGTAAGTTGAGGACTACCTGGTATTATCTTCCACGAATGTCACATGTGCGCGCAATCACCCAGAGGCTTGAGGAAAGCCTTTGCAAGCCGAAAAATGGGCCCATTTTGTCACTTCCGGTATTTCCGGAAATTACAGGAAGTGACAAACGGGCCTATTTTTCGGGCTGCAGAAGCTTTCCTCAGGCCTCTGGGAGGCCAAAAAAGACCTCAAACAGGCTGAAAATCAGCTGTGAGGTGGGCGCATGTGCAGCTACGTCTCGTGTGCTGGCACAAATGGTTCTGCATGCCACCTGTGCCCTAGGTTCGCCATCAGTCCTAGAGCACCCAGCTTTAATCAATTATTAAGCCGGAGACCCCAGGCTGGATATCCCTCCCCGCCCTCCATCCCTGCTTCCTATGGAGGGGAAAATAAGAATTTACTTTTTCTCCCCCTGCGAAGGCCTTTTAATGAGAACAGATAAAACCCGCGGCTTGGAGTCGATTGCAAAATTGCTGCACGTCCACTTTTAAAACTCATTTTTCCAGGATCATAAAGTCGGGATTCTGTCGATTAGAAAGTCTGGTCGTTTGGATGAGGAATTTAAAAAGGGTGGATGTGCAGGGGACTTTATGGAGGGGGGAGGTTTGGAGCAGTAGCGGGTTTCAATTTTTTTTACTACCTGTTTTGTGGGCGTGGCTTGGTGGGCGTGGCTTGGTGGGTTTGGCAGGGGAAGGATACTGCAAAATCTCCATTCCCTCCCCACCCGACTAACCTGCTTTCCAGCTCCGTCCTCCTGTGCAGGGCAACAAAAGAAGACCCAGCCGATCAGCTGTGGGTGTGGCTTGGTGGGTGTGGTGTTCTGTGGGCATGGCATGGTGCTTGGTGGGCATGGTAATGGTATGACTTGGCGGGCATGGCTTGGTGGGCGTGGCAGGGAAAGGATATTGCAAAATCTCCATTCCCTCCCCATCCGACTAACCTGCTTTCCAGCTCCGTTCTCCTGGGCAGGGCAACCAAAGGAGACCCAGCCGATCAGCTGAGACTCAATGGGAGGCAGAGAAGAGATGGGGTTGGCCAGTCAGAGGTGGGATTGGCCAGTTCTCCAAACTACTCAAAATTTATGCTACCGGGTCTCCAGAACCGGTCAGAAGCCGCTGAATACAACCTCTGGGGAGGACGGGGGGAGACATTTGGGATTTGTTCTGACCCAGCTCCCTGAACCCAACAAACCCGCTGAAGTGAACTTGTGCTGTCCAGCCAGTGTATGGGAATTGGATAGTTAGATAACAATTGTGAGCTGTCCCCTTAAGAACTCAATAATTCCTTTATTAGGAGCGCCAGCAGTTCAGCCAAAAAAGTTTCTCTCTCACCGCAGGCTAACGAGTCCATCTGTCCGGAAAATGAATAGTTGCTTGCCACATCCATTCCTCCTCCTGCCTTTCATCCCCAGAGCCTGAGTGGGGCTTCCCTAGCAGCAGTGGCTCTTCCGACCCAAGGACCGGCCCATAGAGTTCCACTGCTCTCCTCTCCTCTGCCTTCTGTGCGTCAGGCACTGGACTCGGCTGTTCCTCCTCTTCCTCATCAGCCATCTCCTGACCTGGGGGCTGTTGACTCTCCATCTGAGGGGTGATGGATGGCCCAGGCTCCACCTCTCTCTCTCCCTCCCTCCCCCCTCTCCCTCTCTCTCTCTCTCGGTCTCTCTCTCTCTCTCCCCCAGTTCCATTCCCCCTCAGAGCTCCCATCCTGAGGACCGGCCCATAGATGTCCATTGCTCTCCTCTCTTCTGCCTTCTGTGCACCAGGCACTGGATCCATCTGTTCCTCCTCTTCCTCCTCAGCCACCTCCAAACCTGGGGGCTGTTGACTCTCCATCTGAGGGCTGACAGATGGGCCAGGCTCTGCCTCTGTCTCTCCCTCTCTCTCTGACAGCTCCATTTCCTCTTGCCCCTCGGAGCTCCCAGGTTGCTCTGATGCTGACCCTGACTCCCACGCCGCCTCCTCCTCATCCTTTTCCTCCTCCTCCTCCTCCAATTCGGCTGCCCAAGGGGCCGGCAGCTGACAGTCCACAACAGGATCAGGGCAGTGATGTCAACAGGTGAGCCGCTTTGCAGAATAGGTGAGGTTGTCCGTTGACACGTAGAGGTAATCCTCGACATCCAATGGTTCATTTAGTGACTCTTCTTCTTAACGACGGCACTGCAAAAGGTGACTTATGACTCACACTTAATGACGGTTGCAGTGTCCCCAGGATCACGGTCACAGTATCCAGGGGTCACATTATCCCCTTTTGCGGCCTTCTAAACAACCAAATTCACTTAAGAATTGGGATACTAGTGGAACGACGGCAATGATTCGCTTAAGAACTGTGGCCAGAGGGATTGTAAAATGGGGCAAAACTCACAGCTTTTTTTTTTTTTTTGCTTAACAACAGAAGTTTTGGGCTTGGGGGTGGGGGGGTTGGACTAGAAGACCTCCAAAGCCCCTTCCAAACTCTTGTTATTCTGCAATTCAGTTATTTTGCAATTCTGTTCATTGCGGTCGTAAGTCACAGACTGTACAGTTATGCTCCCTGGCCCAGTCATGGTTTGCAGAGTGTCTCTTGGGGGTGGGAAGCCGTTGTGAACCATGGTAATCAATACACAACCTGTTAAGCCAGGAGCAAGAAAAACCTTCACTCTTCTTCTTCCTTCTGAGGTTGTGTCCCAAAGGGGCTTTTTTTCTCAAAAGGCCACTGGACTTTCTGGTTTTTTCTTTTGAAGACATTTCGCTCCTCATCCAAGAAGCTTCTTCAGCTCTCACTGGATGGTGGGGAAGGGAAGGGTTTATTTTCCTTGCAGACGGCTGGTCATTTGCATTCTTTTAGAGGATCATTGAGACCACCTGGAGATTTACCTGTCCTCAGGCTCACCTGAGTGGTGCAAATGGGTGTGGAGCCTTCTTGGAACTGCTGGAAGGACTGTGTTGTAGATTGGAGATAGGCGATGTTGTATCCCTCTTCTGCTGTTGAGAGTGGGCTGTTCAGTTTTGATCTAAATGACCTCTTGGATCCCTTTTTCAAGCCAAAGAGAGGAATTTTGGGAAATGCAAAATCCTGGAATGAATCAAGTGGAAAAAGAGGACTTTTGGAAAAAACAATGCATGCAAAATTCCAGAATGAATCAAACGGAAAGAGAGGAATTTTGGAAAAATCTTGAATGCAAAACCCTGGAATGAATCAAGTGGAAAAAAAAGGGAATTTGGGGGAAAGCTTGAATGCAAAACTCTGGAATGAATCAAGTGGGAAAAGAGGAATTTTGGGAAAACTTTGAATGTAAAATCCTGAAACAAATCAAACAGAAAGAGATGAATTTTTGCAAAATAGGCATTCCTTGGCCAGATATGACAAACTAGGTTCAAATTGCAGTGAGACATCTCCGTGTCTTTCACACACACACACACACACAGAGAGAGAGAGAGGGAGGGAGAGAGACACCGCTTTAATTTCAAATTTTAATTTCATGAATCAAGATGGCACCAAATGAATTATCCTGAGCATTCAATAAATCCGACTTAATTCAGACCGAGCACTGTACAGGAAAATAAAATTTCCCTTCCACCAGCAAATAAACACATCAAACTCCACCAGGAGCCCTCCAGAACAGAACTATTAAATCAGAACTAATAAACCAGCTTCATTTGGAAGTTATTAGTTGGAAGCCCAGCTGCTTGCAAATTATAATTCGATGTTTCTCAGCCTTGGCTTCTTTCGCAGAACTGTGGACTCCAATTCCCAGAATTCTCTGGCCATTCCCCTTGGATTTTGCTTATTCAGAAGATCAAAGGGGGGGGGGGCTGGTCACATGACCCCAGGTTACTGCTACCATAGTAACGACCCTCTTTCCCCAAAAATACAGCCTACCCTGAAAGTAAGCCCTAGCTTCATTTTTACACGTGGGCTTAGTATAAGCCCTACCTCCAAAATAAGCCCCACCCACTCCAGGATGGAGGGGTAAAAATAAGCTAGGGTGGGGATGGGAGGGGGTGGAGCTTCCCTACTACTTCCCTTTGGACAGGTGTAGCCAGGCCTCGCACACCCCGATACCTGCCTTGATGGCCCATTTCTTCTGCAACCAGCAAGGCTGGCCAGGCTTTTCCTGAAGGCCTCTGGAGCTGAGGACAAAGCCGTGATGACCCAAAGGGGCGTGGCACAAAGGCAACACAATTACAAAAGTAAGAAAAGTCCCTTTAATACCTCCAACTTTGCCCCCAATGTCCAGGTTACCTTTGGCTGGAGAAAAAACTCTTTAAGTGGAGGAAATTCAGTCTGAAAACAAAGTACATACAAACTGAAACTAAAAATCCACACAAACCACAAAGCTGCAGCAATTAACTGGACAGGGCAGGAGAACGACTTGCAGACTTGAAAGGCCAGCAAAACACACACAGTTGGGAAGAGGCCAGGAACCCAGATAAGCCTCGACAATAAAAGATAACTCACAGTTTGCTTCCCATGAGTTGCTGTGTGCAACTTCCCTTCTTATACACTGTGTTCCCAGCTGCAGCTAATGAAGGGAATCAGGGCCCTTTCCTCCCCTGTAAGCCATGCAACTCACGTTGCTCCCTTCTCCGTTCCTCCCTGCGTGTCCTAGGATGAAGAGGGGGTGGGTCTGGGTCTTCCTCTAAACTCCCTCTGCCTTGCTCTACCTCTCCTCTTCTCTGTCCAGCCGGACTTTGCCCTTCCCCAGTTTCCTCCACAGCCAACGGAGCCACATTCCCGCTCCCTGTCAGCTGCTCGGCCTTCCCCTCCGACTCAGATTCCATTATTGGCTGCAGAGGCCTTCAGGAAAGCCTTGCTGGCTGCAGAAGACGAAGTTCCTAAAGGCCTCTGACAAAAGGAGGCTGGGGGTGACGCATGCAAGTGAGGTTAGTCAGTGGAGGACATCCCCCGAAAATAAGACCTGGTGCCTTTTTTGGAGGCAAAAAAAAATATAAGACGGGGTCTTATTTTCAGGGAACCACGGCTACGAGTCATTGCCAAACATCTGAATGTTGATCACGTGACTCTGGAGGTTGCTGCAATGGTCATGAAGGTGAACATGTGAAGTCACAAGTCACTTTTTCCCAGGGCCTTGAGACTTCAAACCTGAATGGATGGTTGCACATTGAGGGTTACCTGTACGCGAATTTCTCCCATCTCTAAGGAGAGCAACCTGGGAAAAAAGCTTCTGTCGATCCAGTTATCCATAAATCAGGATTCGGCAAGCCATAGTTTCATAGCCTGGGGAAATCCAGGGAGGGAGGTGGGGCGGAAGGTAGCAATTCTCTAAATGCACCAGGCAAGAACTCATGGAAGAAGCCCCTGGTTGGAATGAAGAAATTCCAGATTTAGTTCTGCTTGGTAAAAATAACCAAAGGACAGCTGCTTGGGGGAATGGGGTGGGGAGGGCTGGGGACAAGGGCAAGGAAAGGACACCTCACCAAACTGGTTGGTCTTCTTCTAGGGCAGCTGAATCCCCACCATACCTGGAAAACAAAACAACCCCCCCCCAAAAAAAATTTGCGAACCTCTTAAAAGTTGTTTACGATTATCCGATTATCCGGGTGCATTTGCAACCCACAATTTAAGACAGGCCTCAAAAACCTTCCTAATTTCTTTCTTTTTTTAAAAAAAAAGTTTACTATATAAAACACAAAAATGCAAAAGAGAATAGTAAGAAAAATAGGGGAGGGATAAGGGAAGGGAAGAGTGTAGAAAAGAAGGGGAAAAAGAAAGGAAAGGCATTGACTTCCAACTCCCTTTGGTGCAGGGGAATAAGATAATAGCATCAAACCTTTTTACTTTTACCGAATAGAATAGAATAGAGTAGAGTAGAGTAGAATAGAGTAGAATAATGGAATGAAGAGTAGAGTAGAATAGAATAGAATAGAGAATAGAATAGAATAATGGAATGAAGAATACAATACAATAGAATAATGGAATGAAGAATAGAGTAGAGTAGAGTAGAGTAGAGTAGAGTAGAGTAGAGTAGAGTAGAGTAGAGCAGAGTAGAGTAGAGTAGAATAGAGCAGAGCAGAGCAGAGTAGAATAATGGAATGAAGAATAGAATAGAATATAGAATAGAATAGAGAGTAGAATAGAATAGAATAGAATAGAATAGTGGAATGAAGAATAGAGTAGAGTAGAGTAGAGTAGATTGAGTAGAATAATGGAATGAAGAGTAGAATAGAATAGAATAGAATAGAATAGAATAGATAATAGAATAGAATAGAATAGAGAATAGAATAGAATAGAATTCTTTATTGGCCAAGTGTGATTGGACACACAAGGAATTCCTCTTGGTGCAAATGCCCTCAGTGTTCATAAAATAAAAGAAAAACTGTAAACTAGCCATTTCTATAACAACAAACCTAGCTAATCGGTAAAACCCAAAATCAAAGTTTCATTTTTTCCCCCACCCCGAGCACAAAGCAGAAGCAGTTTCCAAGTAGAAAGAAAATTTAATTATGATTTTTTTTCTTTAATCAAAACAGTCGATTTAGCCACCTCTGCAACTCCATCCATTTTTCAATGTGGGAATTAAAGGACGTCCTTCTGTTTTTATGCATAGAGTAATCTTACTGCCCTCAACATATAGAACATCAAAGTTCCATTTTTCTTCCAAGTCTTTTCCCCCATTAAGCCCAAAAGAAAAGTTTCTGGTTTTATCGTCATATTCACTTTGAGAAAACTTCTCTTTTGACCTCAAAACCCTTGGAGAAAAGAGCAAAAAATAACACTAATGAAATTTAAGAGAGGTATAGTGGAATCGTCCTTGATGGCAAATGAATTATGAGCCAGGTATGTCATCTACCTGCAAGTAAGACAAACGCAATTTTAGGTGATGTTCACAGATACATACTTTTTCCGATCATAGGGAGCAATTAGTAGATTTTATTTCTGCATAATTGAGATACTTATTTAGAATTTGGGCACACGATAAGGAACATCCAACGTATGTAGAGTTTCTCAACGAGAGTAACTTTAAGATTGGGGGACATCAACTCCCAGAATTCCCCCAGGCTTTAAGCTAATCGCTAGGACACGGTGAGTTCTAGTTGCGCTCTATGCATGAAAGCCGGCTGGGTGACTTTGGGCCAATCACCAGGAGACGGTGAGTTCTAGTCCTGCCTTAGGCACAAAAGCTGCTTGATCAGTTTGGACCAATCACGGGGAGATGGAGAATTCTAGTCCCGCCTTAGGCATGAAAGGCAACTGGGTGGCTTTGGGCCAATCACCAGGAGATGGTGAGTTCTAGTTCTGCCTTAGGCATGAAAGCTGGGTGGCTTTGGGCCAATCACCAGCAGACGGGGAGTTCTAGTCCCGCCTTAGGCATGAAAGCTGACTGGGTGGCTTTGGGCCAATCACCAGCAGACGGGGAGTTCTAGTCCCGCCTTAGGCATGAAAGCTGACTGGGTGGCTTTGGGCCAATCACCAGTTCTAGTCCTACTTTGGGCATGAAAACAACCTGCCAGTCCTTTGAGCCAGCCCCTCTCTCTCAGCCCAAACCACCTCACAGGGTTGTTGTTGCGGGGAAAATAGGCGGTATATTCGATATGTTTGCCTGATTATTCCTCAAAACAATCCACACAGGCTGTAAATCAATCAGTCACCATCAATCTTCTGAGCTAACCCCCTCGGTCATCCTGGGACTGGACTTCCGACCTCCACAAAAAAGGGGGAAGGAAATATTAAATTTATTATCAGCCCCTGGAGAAAGGTAACCTTCCTTCTCCCTCGGTCTTCCAGGTCCTCCTCCCCGACACTCTTGGGCAGGGCTGGGGGTTGAACTAGATGACCTACAAGGTCCCTTGCAACTCATCTGTTAATGCTGGAAGGATTCCAGATCATGGCTTGCTGTTTGTCTTGTTTGCAAAATTTACCTAAGCCTAAAAGTGTACATAGGAAGAATTCCTGTCGGAGGACAAGCTGTATCGGCATGCAGGCGCGTGTGCAAGGGTGTGTGTGTGTGTGTGTGTGTGAGAGAGAGAGAGAGAGAGACAGAGAGAGAGACAGCAGCTGGCGGGGGGGGGGGAAGAAGGCTGGGGGGGACGGACCGGCCATGCCAGCCAGCCTGCCTGCTTGCAAAGTCTCCTTCTCGGAGCATGTAGCCAGAGGAGGAGGAGGAGAGGAGGAGGAGGGAGGAAGACTGCAAGGACCATGGTGCTAATCCTGCCCCACATGCTGATCGCTGCCCTTCGGTTTTTCAGGCGGGGGCAGCAGGTCTTCCCCAAGGCCGAGGAGGCGGGAGGAGGAGGAGGCGGCGGCGGCAGCTCCGACTCCTTGCAGGTAAGGGCTGCTCGGCCCGGGAAGGGCGGCTGGGGGAGGGAGGGAGGGAGGGGGAAGGGGTTCCAGGTGCGGTGGGGGGTGGGGGGGGTGTTTCCTCACCTCGCGCTCCATCCTCGTCTGGCTGGGGGGGCGGGGGGGGGGTCCGTCCAGGCTTCGCTTACGGTAGTTGGCAGTAGAAAGTTGCTTCTGCTTGCTTGTCTTTTAAGTTGCTTTCTTCTTTCTTTCTTTCTTTCTTTCTTTCTTTCTTTCTGTTTCTTTCTTTTTTTCTTTCTTTCTTTCTTTCATTCTTTCTTTCTCTCTTCTCTCTTTTGTCCCTCCTTCCTTCCTTCTTTACTTCCTCCCTCCCTTCTCTCCTTCTATCTTTCCTTCCTTCCCTTCCTTCCTCACTCCTTCTCCTTCCCTTCCTTATCTCCTGCTTTTCTTCCTTCTGCTTTCCTCCCTCCCTCCCTTCTCCTTCTATCTTTCCTTCCTTCCTCCTTTCCTTCCTTATTTCTTCCTACTTTTCTCCTTCTTTCTTTCCTCCCTCCCTCGCTCATCTCCTTTTATCCTTCCTCCCTCCCTCCCTCCCTTTCTTATCTCTTTTTCTCTTCCCTTCCTTTCTTCCCTCCCTCCCTCCCTCCCTCCTTCCTTCCTTCCTTCCACCCTCCCTCCTTCATCTGACACTGGCACTCTCTCCCTGCCTGTTGGAGCTTCCAGGGCACCCAGTTCATCGGAGCAAGCCCCTCCTGCAGAGGGGAGGGGGAGGGCATTTGGCTCTGATAGATGGTCTTCGGAGTCCCAGCCGGCTCCCCCGTGCTCGGCTGCAGGCGGCCTGCCCGGGTCTGCAATGCAGGAGTCCTTCATGGAGAGGCCGCGCAAGGCTGGGGAAGCTGCCGTAGCCGAACCTCAGCAGCCGCAGCCGCAGCCCGGGAGCAGCTCCCGTCCCGGCTCGCTCGCTCGGGAAACGCTCGGCTGCTGCACGGGGCACCCTTTGGGGTTGGGTGGCGGGAAGGCAGCCCCCTCCTCACTCCCCCCCCCTCGCTCGCCCTCGCTCCCGGTTGCGTGAGCTGGAGAAACGAGGAGACCCTTTGGGGAGGCCCCAGGCTCGCCCGCGCGAGGAGAGCCCGCAGCAAAGTTATTACGTCTGTCAGGGGAATAAAAATGCAACCCGCCAGACATACAGAGACCCCCGTAAGTTTCTTTCTTTCTTTCTTTCTTCTCTCTTTCTTCTTTCTTTCTTTCTTCTTCTTTTTCTTCTTTCTTTCTTTCTTTCTTTCTTTCTTTCATCTCTCTTTCTTCTTTCTTTCTTCTTCTTTCTTTCTTTCTTTCTTTCTTTCTTTCTTTCTTTCTTTCATCTCTCTTTCTTCTTTCTTTCTTCTTCTTTTTCTTCTTTCTTCCTCTTTTTCTTTCTTTCTTTCTTTCTTTCTTTCTTTCTTTCTTTCATCTCTCTCTCTTTCTTTCTCTCTCTCTCTCTCTCTTTCTTTCTTTCTTTCTCTCTCACACACACACAGACATACCCACCACTCTTCAGAAGTGATAGGTATTATTATCTACCTTCTGGGTCACACAGAGCTCTTCCCATTCGCATTGGGGATGTTACCTGGTTGGGTGATGAAATGTTTTTTAAGAAAACCACCCAAGACCCCACAGTCGTCCTCCCTCTCCCCCTCCTCCCTTCTGGCACTGATGATGCTCCCTAGTTCGGTCATGAAACATCTGCAAGAAAACCACCAACTCAGAGAGCACCAAGGACCCCACACTCCTCCTCCTCCTAAAACCCCACTTCCTCCTAGCACTGATGATGCTGCCTAGTAGGGTCATGAAACGTCTGCAAGAAACCCTACCAGAGAGCACCGAGCACCCCCGCAGTTCACCCCCGAGCTGCAAATATTCTCCTTCATTCGTCCAAAGCTCTTCGTTTCACAAGGCTGGCCTGTCTGTTTGGCTTGGGAACTTCCAGAGGATCCACGGCCCCCCTTCACTTCTGCCGGTCCCCCCTCCTGTTATTGTGTCCCCCCCAGCTTTGGAAAGAGAATCAAGCTGTCCTATTATCAAGGCCGCCTTTGCGTGAAATCCCCACCACAACTGACCAGCCCAACGCCTTCCTGCTGGGCTGGTCAGTTCCCTCGTGTCCTCCTGGAGGGCTGCTTCTCTCTCGGTTTTGTTGCCTTAAATCTTGACAAGGTTAGTGATGTACAAGCAGCTAGGAAGGAAAATAAAGAAGGGAAACTGGGTTTGCTTTGATAGAACCGGTGCTCTTAAAGCTTCCCTTCTTCCGTTTTTCTCTTCTTCTCTTCTTTATTTCTTCCCTCCTTCCCTTTTTTCATTCTTCCCTTCTTCTTTCCTTCTTTAATTTCTTCCCGCCTTTCCTTTTCTTCCACTATTCTGCGTTCTTTCTTTCTCTCTTTCAAGCCGAGAATGATTCTCTAAAGCCACACATAGGGCATTGAGCACGGGGGTGGACTAGAAGACCTCCAAGGTCCCTTCCAGATTTCTATTCTGTTCTATTCCATCCATCCCATCCCATCCCATCCCAAGAGAAGGATATATCTCAAATTCTTGTTTGCAAACACCAGGACTCACTTTGTTAACCATATTAAAAACCAAAATATCGGACTAAAATCAATTTTGGGTTCCAGCACAGCTACGGCTGTACATTCATGTAATCCGAATTCTACAAGGTAACAATTTCCAATTCTATTCTATATTCTATTGTATTCTATTGTATTCTATTGTATTTTCTATTGTATTTTCTATTCTATTTTATTTTTATTCTATTTCTACTCTATGTAGTGTTTGATTCTATTTCTGGGTGCTATTTTATTCTATGCTATTCGTTTCATTGTTTATTCTATGCTATTTTTTAGTCTATTATTTTCTAGTCTATTCGATGTTATTATATTATATGTTCTATTCTATTTGCTATTCTATTGTTCTATTTTATTTCTTTCGATTCTACTTATATGTTCTATTCTATTTTCTAGTCTATGTCTATATTGATTCTATTCTACCGTACTCTACTCACTTCTCAGTCTACACTACAACAGTTCATTTAATGATGGAGGTTGCAAGGCAATTACATTGGAAAGTGGAGGGTCCTGGGTGTGTGGCCTCTGAATCTTGTTAATCTAGGCTAGTTAATTTTTAAATCTAATCTGGAATGTTGTCATAAAAAGGCGTTGGACTGGAGGCTGTGCTGGCGTAAGCCGAGGGCGCCCATGGCACTGATTTTTGTGTTTGTACAATTTGAAGGATTGCTAACCAGGTCAGATCTAGTTCTTCCTTGGAAAAGAGAGACACCAGGAACAGCTTAGAGCGCGTAAAAGCCCAGGGAGAAGGACAGGGCAAACCATTTTGTTGTTAATGGACCAAGGAACGTTTATGGACTGTGGTACAAGGAGGGAGGAGGAGGACTGAAGGGTTCCCTTGGTGCTCATCTGAGTTTCAATTGCAGGCATTTATGCCCAAAAGTACGGTAAACCATCATCGGTGCTCAAAACCATGTGAAAACACAATTCGTTCAACAACAAAACCCGAAATACGTTTTCGTTTGTCTTTCCACTTCCAAGCCAAAAAAAAGTCCAGAAGCCATTTCTGGGTGAAAAACAAAATACATACATTGGTCTCTTTAGTTTTCAACAACAGTCCATTGTAAACAGCGAGGGGGAGGAAAAGGAAAGCAGTTTCAAACGGATCCAGGGTTGGTTTTGATTGACCATGTTGTGGGATTGCGCCTATACAGGTCTTCTGCCTTGGGCAGGGAGTTGGACTAGATGACCTCCAAGGCCCTCCAGCCTAGGATTCGATGAGGACACGACACGGACAGAAGAAGATAGATAGAAAGCGAGAGAGAGAGAGAGCGAGGAGACAGCGAGAGTAGACATACCAGACAGGAGGACCAGACAGATACTCAACAACGGAAGATGTGCAAGATAGACGAGAGAGAGAGGAGCCAGACAGACGGGACCAAGACACGAAGATAGAGAGATAGAAAGTGAGAGATGGAGGAGAAAGAGTGGACAGACAGACCGACAGACAGAAAAATTGACAAGAAGATGAAGGAGATAGGAAAGAGAGAGAGGAGAGAGAGGAATAGGACAGGCAGACAGAC
>CM042850.1:1543887-1593887 GCA_023653725.1 Bungarus multicinctus
CTATCTTTACTTCCTTCCTTTCCTTACTCACTCATTCGCACTTTAAAGTCCTGATCTCCATGAATTTTGTGCCTGTGAGGTATACATACATAAAGCACTTAGCCTTCGATCTTCCCTTCCTTCATCATTTCCTTCATTAGTCTCCGACTTTTCTAATTCTTTTTTCCCCCTACCTCGTCATCTCCTTTTATTCCTTCCTCCCTCCCTCCCTCCCTTTTATCTCTTTTTCTCTCCTTCCTTATTCCCTCCCTCCCTCCCTCCCTCCCTCCGTTCCTTCTTCCTTCCACCCTCCCTACTTCATTATGACACTGGCACTCTCTCCCTGCATGTTGGGAGTTCCGGGCACCCAGTTCTCGGAGGCAAGCCCCTCCTTGCAGAGGGGAGGGGGAGGGCATTTGGCTCCTGTAGATGGTCTTCGGACGTCCCAGCCGTCCCCCGTGCTCGGATGCAGGACGGCCTGCCAGGGTCTCAATGCAGGAGTCCTTCAGGACAGAGGGCCGCGCAAAGGCTGGGGATAGCGCCGTAGCCGAACCTCGCAGCCGCAGCACAGCCACGGGAGCAGCTCCGTTCCCGTGCTCGCTCGCTCGCTCGGGAAACGCTCGGCTGCTTGCACGGGGCAACATTTTGGGTGGGGTGGCGGGAAGGCAGCCCCTCATCACTCCCCCCCCTCGCTCGCACCTCGCTCCCGGTTTGAGTGAGCTGGAGAAAACGAGAGACCCTTTGGGAGGCCCCAGGCTCGCCCGCGCGAGGAGAGCCCGCAGCAAAGTTTATTACGTCTGTCAGGGGGAATAAAAATGCAACCGGCCAGACATACAGAGACCCCGTAAGTTTCTTTCGTTCTTTCTTTCTTTCTTCTTCTCCCCCCCCCCCCCCCCTATTTCATTCTTTCTGTTCTTTCTTTCTTTCTTCTTCTTCTTTTCTTTCTTTCTTTCTTTCTTTCTTTCTTTCTTTCTTTCTTTCTTTCTTTCTTTCTTTCTTTCTTTCATCTCTCTTTCTTCTTTCTTTCTTCTTCTTTTTCTTCTTTCTTCCTCTTTTTCTTTCTTTCTTTCTTTCTTTCTTTCTTTCTTTCTTTCTTTCTTTCTTTCTTTCTTTCTTTCTTTCTTTCTTTCATCTCTCTCTCTTTCTTTCTCTCTCTCTCTCTCTCTCTTTCTTTCTTTCTTTCTCTCTCACACACACACAGACATACCCACCACTCTTCAGAAGTGATAGGTATTATTATCTACCTTCTGGGTCACACAGAGCTCTTCCCATTCGCATTGGGGATGTTACCTGGTTGGGTGATGAAATGTTTTTTAAGAAAACCACCCAAGACCCCACAGTCGTCCTCCCTCTCCCCCTCCTCCCTTCTGGCACTGATGATGCTCCCTAGTTCGGTCATGAAACATCTGCAAGAAAACCACCAACTCAGAGAGCACCAAGGACCCCACACTCCTCCTCCTCCTAAAACCCCACTTCCTCCTAGCACTGATGATGCTGCCTAGTAGGGTCATGAAACGTCTGCAAGAAACCCTACCAGAGAGCACCGAGCACCCCCGCAGTTCACCCCCGAGCTGCAAATATTCTCCTTCATTCGTCCAAAGCTCTTCGTTTCACAAGGCTGGCCTGTCTGTTTGGCTTGGGAACTTCCAGAGGATCCACGGCCCCCCTTCACTTCTGCCGGTCCCCCCTCCTGTTATTGTGTCCCCCCCAGCTTTGGAAAGAGAATCAAGCTGTCCTATTATCAAGGCCGCCTTTGCGTGAAATCCCCACCACAACTGACCAGCCCAACGCCTTCCTGCTGGGCTGGTCAGTTCCCTCGTGTCCTCCTGGAGGGGCTGCTTCTCTCTCGGTTTTGTTGCCTTAAATCTTGACAAGGTTAGTGATGTACAAGCAGCTAGGAAGGAAAATAAAGAAGGGAAACTGGGTTTGCTTTGATAGAACCGGTGCTCTTAAAGCTTCCCTTCTTCCGTTTTTCTCTTCTTCTCTTCTTTATTTCTTCCCTCCTTCCCTTTTTTCATTCTTCCCTTCTTCTTTCCTTCTTTATTTCTTCCCGCCTTTCCTTTCTTCCACTATTCTGCGTTCTTTCTTTCTCTCTTTCAAGCCGAGAATGATTCTCTAAAGCCACACGTAGGGCATTGAGCACGGGGGTGGACTAGAAGACCTCCAAGGTCCCTTCCAGATTTCTATTCTGTTCTATTCCATCCCATCCCATCCCATCCCATCCCAAGAGAAGGATATATCTCAAATTCTTGTTTGCAAACACCAGGACTCACTTTGTTAACCATTATTAAAAACCAAAATATCGGACTAAAATCAATTTTGGGTTCCAGCACAGCTACGGCTGTTACATTCATGTAATCCGAATTCTACAAGGTAACAATTTCCAATTCTATTCTATATTCTATTGTATTCTATTGTATTCTATTGTATTTTCTATTCTATTTTCTATTCTATTTTATTTTCTATTCTATTTTCTACTCTATTTCTATTTTCTATTCTATTCTGTTTTCTATTCTATTCTATTTTCTATTCTATTCTATTTTCTATTCTATTCTATTTTCTATTCTATTCTATTTTCTATTCTATTCTATTTTCTATTCTATTCTATTTTCTATTCTATTCTATTTTCTATTCTATTCTATTTTCTATTCTATTTTCTATTTTATTTTCTATTCTATTCTATTCTATTTTCTATTCTATTTTCTATTCTATTCTATATTCTATTCTATTCTACCTTACTCTACTCTACTTATAGTCCTCCACTTACAACAGTTCATTTAATGACTGAGGTTGCAATGGCAATTCACATTGGAAGTGGAGGTCCCTGGGTGTGTGGCCTACTCTAATCTTTTAATCTAATCTAGTCTAATTTTTAAATCTAATCTGAATTTTTTTCCTAAAACGGGTTGACTGGAGGCTGAGGCTGGCGTACAGCAGAGGGCGCCATGGCACTGATTTTTGTTTAAACTTGAAGGATGCTAACCAGGTCAGATCTAGTTCTTCCTTGGAAAAGAGACCACCAGGAAATCCTAGAGCGCGTAAATAGCCCAGGAGAAGGCAGGGGCAAACCATTTTGTTGTTACTGGCAAGGAAAGTTTTATGGATGTGTTTACAAGGAGGAGGAGGAGGACTGAAGGGTCCTTGGTGCTCTCTGAGTTTCATCTTGCAGGCATTTTATGCCCCAAAGTAGGTAACATCATCGGTGCTCAAAACCATTTTAACACCATTCTATTCAAAATCAAAACCCGAAATCAACGTTTTGTTTGTCTTTCCACTTCAAGCAAAAAAGTCCAGAAGCCATTTCTGGGTGAAAAACAAAACTACATACATTCGTCTCTTTAGTTAAAACAGTCCCTTTAAACAGCGAGAAAGCAGTTAAAAACGGATCCCAGGGTTGGTTTGATTGGACCATCGTTTGGGATGGCATATAAGGTCTTCTGCCTTGGGCAGGGAGTTGGACTAGATGACCTCCAAGGCCCCTTCCAGCCCTAGGATTCTATGAGACAGACAGACAAGAAGAAGATAGATAGAAAGAGAGAGAGAGAGAGAGAGATGGAGACAGAGAGAGTAGACATACAGACAGATGGACAGACAGATAGATCAACAAGAAGATGATAGCAAGATAGAAAGAGAGAGATGGAGACAGACAGACGGACAGACACGAAGATAGAGAGATAGAAAGTGAGAGATGGAGAGAAAGAGTAGACAGAAAGACAGACAGACAGAAAATTGACAAGAAGATGATAGTGAGATAGAAAGAGAGAGATGGAGAGAGAGAATAGACAGGCAGACAGACAAGAGGAAGATAGAGAGATAGAAAGAGAGAGAGAGAGTAGATAGATAGACAGATAGATAGGAAGATGATAGAGAGATAGAAAGAGAGATAGAGTAGACAGGTAGGTAGACAGGTAGGTAGGTAGATATAGATAGATAGAAAGATGATAGAAAGAGAGATGGAGAGAGAGAGTAGACAGACAGATAGGAAGATGATAGAGAGATAGAAAGAGAGAGATGGTGAGAAATTTGAGCGAAAATAGACCTATCAGATAGATAAATAGAAGATGATAGAGAAAGAAAGATAGAGAGAGAGAGAGATGGAGAGAGGGAGAGTAGACAGAGAGAGGGAGAGGGGAGGGAGGAAGGGAGAGAGAGAGAGAGAGAGAAGCTGGGGTTGTGGGTTCCCCATCACTGGATGTTTTCAAGAAGAAACACCATTTGTCTCAAACGGTATCCGGCCTCCTGCCTTGAGCAAGAGGTTGGACCAGAAGACCTCTGGGAGTCCCTTCCAGCTCTAAGGATTCTGCGATTCCTAGGAACCTCCATCTCTTATGAACCGATCAGTCTGAAGTGGGGCCCCTTCCCTTCTGATCCGCTCCCCCCCCACTCCACCCCCGCAAAGCGTCGTATCATCTGCGATAAAGAAAGAGATTTAAAAAAAAACAAAATAAAACCTTGGCTGATGGCCCCGATTGTTTAAAAAAAATAAAAAAAATAAATAAATCCAGAGGATCCTAAAAGCTTTTGGAAAAGAAAAAAAAAAACCCACAGATCCTCAGATCGGAGCTTCTGTAGCCTTTATGGGATCATCCTCATCCTCGTCCTTGGCAGGCAGGTTAAAAAAAAACTCCTTTTCAAACCAGCAGCTTTTTAAGGGGCGGCATCCGTGTTGTAAACAGGCTGTGATTCTTTGATCTGATCTTAGCACTTTGGTTGGGGATGGCGCTTAATTGCCTGCGGATTTATTTTAAATTTTATTTTATTTTATTCCCCCCCCCCTCCGTGTGGATGTTTCTGCTCTTAGTTCTTTTTTTAATTATTATTTGTTTTTATTGTAATTTTCCAAAATACAAATCATATTTATATTCGTAACAATTTTGCATCAACAAATAACACATATATCATATTATATGCATGCCTATATTAATAATCTCTTAAGATCTCTTATTTTATTTACAATAATCCATTCTTTCTAATCTTTATATCTGTTTTTTAGCCACTCATATCATTTATGCCATACTGCATAATATTCAGAATCTTCTTTATCTTTCCTTTTCAGTGTGAGCTTATCCATTTCCACTCATTGCAATATCTTTTGTATAACTGAGCCTTCTGATGAGATATTAGCTCCTTTCCATAATTGTGCAAAAGCTATTCTGGCTGCTATTAAAATATGCAATATTATATAATTAATTTTTAGGGGGATATTGGCCTGTAATTAATTATTCCTAACAAAAAGAATTCTGGTTTAAATTCGATTTGATATTTGCTGATGTCTTGCAGCCAGTTTTTTTTATTTTAATCCAATATTTCCTGGTCTCAGGGCATAACCACCACATGTGATAATAAGTACCATCTTTTTGTCCACACTTCTAACACTTTGGACTTAAATGAGAATATATCTTAGCCAACCTCGCTGGAGGCAGCTGCCACCTATAAAACTGCTCCTGGTTCCTTTGGCATTCTCCACCTAAGCTGGAAAGCTGGACGTGGAAATAAAAAACTTCCAGTTTGTCTCAGCCAAGCAAATCTCGGCTGACCACAGCGTGTTTGGGTTGCAGGGGGCTGCCCGTGGAATGTAAGAGTTCTAGGGCTGGAAGGGACCCCAGAGGTCTTCTAGTCCAACCCATCCTGGTCCAATGGCTGTCTTCTTGAAAACCTCCAGGGATGGAGCATCTGTACGCAGCGCTGAGAGGCCAGCTGTCCGGTGGATCAATTGTCCTCACGGTCAGGAAAATTCTCCTTCTTTCTAGGTTGAAACTCTCCTAGTTTCCACCCGTTACTTCTCCGGCCTTCTTGTTCCCCTTCCTCCCTTTGTCAGCCCCTCAAACCCTGGAAGGCACCTGCCATGTTAGCCCGGCCTAATCCTCCTTTTCGATAGATATGTTTCATCCTCCAGCCCCCTAATCCTCTTTATTGCTCTTCTCTGCACTTTTTCAGAGTCTCAACATCTTTTTTGTATCACAGAAATGAAACTGGGTCCTTCCTTCCTTTCCCCCTTCCTTCCTTCCACCTTCCTTCCCTCACTCCTTCCTTCCTTCCCCGTCTCTTCTTCTTTCCTTCCCTCCCTCCCTTCTTCCTTTCTTCCTTCCCTCCCTCCTTTCTTCCTTCCTTCCGCCTTCCCTTCTTCCTTCCTTTCCTCCCTCTCCCTCCTTCCCTCCCTCCCTTCCTTCTGCCCTCCTTTCTTCCTTCCTTTCCTCCCTCCTTCCTTCCCTCCCTTTCTTCTTCCTTCTGCCCTCCCTTCTTCCTTCCTTTCCTTCCTCCCTCTTTCCCTCCCTCCCTTCTTCCTTCTTTTCCTCCCTCCCTCCCTCCCTCCCTTCCTTCTGCCCTCCTTTCTTCCTTCCTTTCCTCCCTCCCTCCTTCCCTCCCTTCTTCCCTCCCTCCCTTCCTTCTTCCTTCCTTCCTTCTGCCCTCCCTTCTTCCTTCCTTTCCTCCCTCCCTCCTTCCCTCCCTCCCTCCCTTCTTCCTCCCTTCCTTCTGCCCTCCCTTCTTCCTTCCTTTCCTCCCTCCTTCCCTCCCTCCCTTCTTCCTTCCTTTCCTCCCTCCCTCCTCTCTTCCTTCCTTCTGCCCTCCTTCCCTCCCTCCCTCCCTCCCTCCTTCAATCCCTCTCTCCTTCCTTCCCTCCCTCTCCTTTCTTTCCTTTCTTTCTCTCCTCTCTTTTCCCCCTCTCTCTCTTTCCACTTTCTCTCTCTCTCTCTCTCTCATATATATTGGGTGTGTGTGTGTGTGTGGGGGGGGAAGTGGGCAGAGCGAGTCTCTCGCCCGCAGCTCCGCTTCCCTCGCCGGCACTTGCGTGGAATCCGGCGGGCCAGGCGGGAGCTCCGGGGATGGGCGCCGGCCATGGAGACTTTCTCCGAGAGTGTAAGCGGCTGCCTTTCCTTTTCTCCCGGGGCTGCAGGGCGAAGGGGGCGGGGGGGCTGCTGGGGAAGGGGCTGCTCCTGCCCGGGTTTTACTGGTCTGGGGTGGGGGGGGGGAGGCTTGGTTTGATTGAACCGGTGCTCTTAAAGCTTCTTTCCTTCTTCCCTTTTCCTTCTTCCCTTTTCCTTCTTCTCTTTTTCTCCTTCCCCTTTTTCTCCTTCCCTCTTTGCCTTTTCCCCTCGGTTCCTTTTTCGCTTCTTTCTTTCTTCTTTCCTTCTTCCACTCTTCCCTCCTTTTTCCCCTCTTCCCCTTTTCTCTCCGTTCCTCCCTTCTTCTTCCCTTCTTTTCCTTCCCTTTCCCCCCTGTTCTTTCTTCCCTTCCTTTTTCCTTCGTCTTCTTCCCTTCTTTCTTTCTGCCACTCTTCCCTTCTTCTTCCCTTCCCCCCCCCCGTTCCTTCTTTCTTTTTCCTTCTTCCACTCTTCCCTTCTTTCCATGCTTCCGCGTTCTTTCTCTCTTCCTAAGCCAAGGTCAGTTCTCTTAAGGCCACCCACTTTTTGAAAAAGAAAAAGAAAAAAAACCAGCATTTTTTGGGGGGAGGCGGGAGACACGGGTGGAAGAGCTCTCCCCTTGCCTCTACCAGCTGGGGATGATGGGAGCATTGCAGACCTCCAGATAGAGCGGTGGAGGCAGAAAAATTAGTCCAACCAATGGAGGACTAATCAGGGAGACAGATAGGGGGTGGCAGAAGCATTTCTGAGCCGGTTTTGAACAACTGCCTGAGAATTAGGGCGCAGCAATTCCCTTTCCTCTTCAAGAGTTAGTTATACAGTACTTACACTTCTAGATATTCTGGGTTTTCTCCCCAGACTTCCATTCCTGTTGCTCATGAACCCCAGACCTTCTATCTGCTCCTTCTATCCAAAGTCAGGCGTCCATAGGAAGGATTTTCACCGACTTTCCAAGAAAACCAAGTTTCTGAACTTGCAGAAACCCCAAGGCTGCATTTAACCCCAGGGCCGAAGTTTCTCTCTGGCTGCGGGTTTTTATTTATTTATTTATTTACTGCTACCCAACCTTTATGATTATGTTTATAAATAACTCGAGGAACCCGCCTAATAATTCCTTCTTCCTCCTATTTCCCCCACAAGCCTCCACCCTGCTTGCGTTGAGCTGAACATTTTCTCCATCCATTCTACAAACAGACCGAATGCCGCTGGTTGTGAAATTGTATTTTTTTTTTCCTGTCCTTTGAAATGCAAGGGGGGGGGGAAGTTGCTGTAAAATGTTTGCATATTTCACAAGGATAACATATAGCTCGGCAATGATGTTTTATGCTTGTCAAATATCACTGAAAGTAAGATTGACAACGGAAGGTGCGTGGATTGAACGCAGCCAAAATGCATTCGAGTTGTGTCATTTTTCTTGTTGGGTGAAAGTTGCTAAGGTTAAACAACAACAACACTAGATCCGTTGACATTTTCCTTTTGAGTGCGAGGCAAAAACAAACAAACCATGATTTGGGTTTGGGTGTGTGGCTATATTCGCACAACCTGCTCGCCTTGGTTAATATTAAACTTGACTTCTTTCTTATTGTGTTCGTGTGAAACGAAATGACTGTATGTTTTCCCTGCTGTGTGTAAATGCAGAAAACAGTATCAAAGTTTAGGCCTATAAACATAGCTTCTGGTTTCAAACCTTGATTGTCAATGCACAACATGTGTACAATGCAAATTGGCTTGAGTTGGATTGTGTTGCCTCTCGAGGTTGTGGGTGTTTTCAATACAGGAGGTTTTTTTTAAAGAAGAGATTGGACAATCATCTGTCTGAAATGGTCTAGAGTAGACCAGGGGTCTGTCTCCAAACATATTAACTTTTCAGACTGTGGACTTCAATTCCCAGAATTCCTCAGCCAACTTTTCTGGGAGTTGAATTCCACAAGTCTTAAAGTTGCCAAGGTTGGAGATCCCTGGTGTAAGAATAAAGTTGTCCAACCTTGGAACTTTAAAAGTTGTGGACTTCAACTCCCAGAATTAGCCAGCCAGCTCTGGGAATTGAAGTCCACAAGTCTTCAAAGATTCAAAGTCGGACACTCCTGGGATAAGGTCTCTTGTTTGGGCAGGGGGTTGGACTAGAACAGTAGTCGCCAATTGGTGGTCCGTGGCCCACTGGTGGTCCACGAGAAAATTTTGCTGGTCTGCAGAGAAATGTCACCCCCAAAGCACCTCCCAAGGCAATTAATCCAGGCTGCGCAGAAACACAAGGCTGTGCTGCCCACACATGGCCTGTGGGAATCTTCCTGCCCACTCCCTCCTTACCTGGCATGCATGCCATCAAACTTGCCTGCTAAGTTGCTATTTTTCTTTTCTCTTTTTTCTGACCATCAGCTGTTCTGCTATGCTGGGAGATTCAGATTAGCTTGAAAGCAGGAAATCGTTGCATTTCTTGCTTTCTAGCTAATCTTTAGATCTTCGGCTCTGCTTTTAAGCAATCCAACATCACTCAAAACTAGGCAGGCACGCCCCTAACTACCTCAATTCCAACTACAGCTGGCCTTAAATGCAAGCTACTCAATGCAAGAAGCTTTGTAAATAAAATACCTGAATTTCTCCTCTTACTAAATACGGCTAAATTCGACATCATATTTGTCTGTGAAACATGGCTCAACGCATCTCTCCCTGACTCCATTACCACAGTAATAGACTATCATGTTTACCGATCAGATTGTGAAATCCGTAGAGGAGGTGGTTTTGCTATCTTCTATAAAAAGTCCCTACATCTAAAAAACATCCAAGTTACCCAGGAGCTTGCTCTTCCTGAAACCATCGTCTGTGAACTGTCCTTAAATATCACATTTCGATTCTTACTATGTTACAGAGCCCCTGATTATGACATCGAACATGTAAACAAGCTAAATTCACTACTAACATGGGCAACATCCTGCCCACATGCCTTTATGTTTCTTGGTGATTTCAATCTACCTCATATTAACTGGACCCTTAACGAATGTACAACTGAACCCACATATGCAACCTTCTACAATGCAGTAAAATCTGGGACTAGAACAACTAGTAACCAACAACACTAGACTTAACAACTGCCTCGATCTCATCTACTTCAATAGTTTGAATTCAATTTATGGAATACAAATTAAAGAACTCTTTTCCAACAGTGACCACAACATGATTGACTTTTGTCTCAACATACATCCACGCAAAAATCATCACAACGACGGAATCCCCAATTATAACTTCAAAAAAGGCAACTATGATCTTATAAACAACGATCTCTCATCCCTTGATTGGCAATTTCTATTCTCTGGATGCAATACTGTAGAAGACCATTACAACATATTTTTATTTGAAGTCAAAAGAGTCATCAAACTATATGTACCATTAACAACTCTCAAAACCAGAAAAAACAAATTACCCCCAAAAATAAGGAAGCTTCGATCCAAAAAGAAATCACTTTGGCGGAAAAACAAATCTGGTCATGTTGCCAACTTCAAAAACCGATACAAAAATTTATGCCACCAGATAAAAACTGAATGCACCAATTATCACATTAAACAAGAAGAAAACCTTCTACGCACCAATTCCACCCGTGCTTTCTACTATTTTATAAACAACAAACTAAAAGACTCAAGGTCCATCCTACTCCTGAAAGGACCCAATGGTAAAGACTGCAACGATGACACTATGAAAGCCAACCTCTTTAACACATTCTTTGGCTCAGTATTTGTAAACAGCAATGGATCATGCCCAGTATTTCCTAGTCGAACCACAGACAACTACAATGATCTAATACATATCGATTTTACAGAAGACAATGTTGAAAAAGCACTACGCAATCTAAAACCATCTCTATCTATTGGACCGCATGGAATATGTGCCTACTTCTTAAAAAAGCTATCCACTGCCATAGCCGAACCTCTAAGCATAATCTTTGAAAAATCTTTCAGGACCAGCTCCTTGCCAAAACTATGGTCACAAGCCACAGTCATCCCCATCTTCAAAAAGGGAGACCCCAGCCTAGTTGAAAATTACAGACCAATCTCTTTATGCTGCGTCACCCGTAAAGTCATGGAATCAATTATCAACTAATCCATTATCCTCCACTTAGAAACAAACAACCTACTCTCTAATAAACAATTTGGTTTCAGAAAAAAACTATCCTGTAATCTGCAACTCTTTCGTTGCAAAAACATATGGATTACACAACTCGATCAGGGCAAAGCAATAGACGCAATCTACGTAGACTTCTGTAAAGCCTTTGATTCAGTGGTACAAATTACTCCTAAAATTAAAATCTTATAGTATCTTTGGACAACTGCATAACTGGATAGAAGCATTCCTGTCAAACAGACAACAAATGGTCAAAATTGGGAGCGTCCTATCAAATTCTATACCTGTCAACAGTGGTGTCCCCCAAGGCAGTGTTCTAGGACCAACTCTCTTCATACTCTACATAAATGACCTCTGTGATCCTATCAAGAGCAACTGCGTTCTCTTCGCTGATGATGTAAACTTGTTCAATACCACAGACAATACCGCTACCCTTGAAAAAGACCTTGACTATGTATCGGAATGGTCAAACAAAAAGCAACTTCAAATCTCAACAAATAAATGCTCTGTCCTACATATTGGCAAAAAAAATCAGAAAATAAAATACAGGCAGAATAGTCAAGACCTTGTTGATGATCCAAACTCTGTCAAGGACCTTGGAGTACTCAACTCTAATGATCTAAATGCTAGAGCCCACTGTAACTACATAGCCAAAAAGGTGTTAAGAGTTGTTAACCTAATCCTACATAGCTTTTTCTCTTGTAATATTACACTAATAATTAGAGCATACAAAACATTTGCTAGACCAATACTCGAATACAGTTCATCAGTCTGGAACCCACATTACTTATCTGATATTAACACAGCTGAGAAAGTCCAGAAATATTTCACAAGAAAGAGTTCTCCACTCCTTCACTCGTTGCAGAATACCTTATGCCACCAGACTTGAAATTCTAGACCTAGAAAACCTAGAACTATGCCGCCTTCGGTCTGATCTAAGTATGGTATATAAAATCATACATTGCAATGTCCTACTGTCAATGAATACTTCAGCTTCAACCATAACAACACAAGAGCACACAATAGATACAAACTCAAGGTTAATCGTACTAAACTTGATAGCAGGAAATACGACTTCAGCCACAGAGTGGTCAATGTCTGGAATACTCTACCTGACTCTGTGGTTTCTTCCCCAAACCCCAAAAACTTTAACCTTAGACTGTCTACTATTGACCTCACCCCTTTCCTAAGAGCTCTGTAGGGGGCCTGCATAAGTGCCCCAACGTGCCTACCGTCCCTGTCCTATTGTTTCTTTTATATTTTATTTTTCTTATATGGATCCATAACTATGTTTTACTTATACCTATTATCTTGTAAGCAATTGACAAATAAATAAATAAATAAAATAAAATAAAATGAGGGTGACAGGCAGGAAAAGTGAAAAATTCAACGTCCGCCAACCTGATTTCCCACCCCATCATTCCCAGCCTCACTGCTAGAGAGTTTTGCAAGTGTTCTGGCTGCTTCAGAGAGGTGGTGGAGGTGGGATAACCTGTGCTAACCCCCCTTCTCCATCTCCTGTCCTCCCGCTGCACAAAAACCAACCCTCGCAAAGCTAAAAGAGGTTTATTCGTACTTGTTACGAAACACAATAGCAAATAATAGTCTTAACTCCTTGGCGCGATCAAATCAAAATCAGCTGCAGGTAATGCTTGACGTATGACAAACAAACGAGCCCAACTTTCCTTTTTTTAATAAAAAAGATTATTTTTAACAACAAACATAGACAAATACAAACATAAAATCACAAAATAAAACCATCTTTCCATTGTACAGTGTGTTGGTTGGTAAATTAATTCTTCTGCACAATATATATGATCTTTTCCTCTTGAATTTAAATTTACATTCGTATTATATTAATCCACTTCTCGTATCATATTATATTATTATTACACCATCATTAAATTTAAGTTTCAAGTCCACATTATCCTTTAGAGCAAATCTCAATTCTTTCTAGGTTTCTCCATCACCTGTAAAAATCACCTGCCTTGTCCTTCCCAGCGAGAATGGCCAATATTCCGAGGACCTCTGTAGCTTTTATCCCCAAAGAGAAGCCAAATTAGGGGTGAATTCCTGCAGAAAGGATGCAACTGGACTTCCTTATTTTTTTTCTTTTTCTTTCTTTTTCTTTTTATTTATTTATTTATTTTTGTCAATTGCTTACAAGATAATAGGTATAAGTAAAAACATAGTTATGAATACATGGATACATATAAGAAAAATAAAAGAAACAATAGGACAAGGACGGTAGGCACGTTGGTGTGCTTATGCAGGCCCCCTACAGACCTCTTAGGAAAGGGGTGAGGTCAAGAGTAGACAGTCTAAGGTTAAAGTTTTTGGGGTTTGGGGAAGAAACCAGAGTCAGGTAGAGTATTCAGACATTGACCACTCTGTGGCTGAAGTCGTATTTCCTGCCATCAAGTTTGGTGCGGTTTACCTGGAGTTTGTATCTATTGTTTGCTCTTGTGTTGTTATGGTTGAAGCTGAAGTATTCATTGACAGGTAGGACATTGCAATGTATGATTTTATATGCTATACTTAGATCGGACCGAATGCGGCGCAGTTCTAGAATTTCGAGTCTGGTGGCATAAGGTATTCTGCAACGAGTAGAGGAGTGGCGAACTCTTCTTGTGAAATATTTCTGGACTTTCTCAAATGTGTTAATATCAGATACGTAATGTGGGTTCCAGACTGATAAGCTGTATTCGAATATTGGTCTAGCAAATGTTTTGTATGCTCCAGTTATTAGTGTAATATTACCAGAGAAAAAGCTACGTAGGATTAGGTTAAGAACTCTTAATGCCTTTTTGGCTATGTAGTTACAGTGGGCTCTAGCACTTAGATCATTAGAGATGAGTACTCCAAGGTCCTTGACAGAGCTTGGATCATCAACAAGGTCTTGACTATTCAGCTTTTATTTTATTTTCTGTTTTTTTTTTTGCCAATATGTAGGACAGAGCATTTATTTGTTGAGATTTGGTTGCGATTTGTTTGACCATTCTCATATGTAGTCAAGGTCTTTTTGAAGGGTAGCAGTATTGTCTGTGGTGCTGAACAGCTTTACTTCATCATTTACATTCTTTTGAAGACGTTTTGCTTTTCTTCCAAGAAGCTTCTTCAGTTCTGACTTGGATGGTGGGGAATGGATGGATTGATCCTCCTTGCAGGCAGCTGGTCATTTGCATCCTTTCAGAGGGTCGTTGAGGCCACTGGGAGGTTTACCTGTGTCGTTAGAGTCACCTGAGTGGGGCTAATGGGTGTGGAATTGCTGAAACCTCCTGCAGAAAGTACAACTCCACAACAGTTCCAAGAAGGCTCCCCGCCCACCTGCACCACGCAGGGCACAGACAAACCACCAAGTGGCCTCAAGGACTTTCTTTAAAAGGATGCAAATGACCAGCTGCCTGCAAGGAGTATCAATCCTGGCCGGGGAATTCTGGGAGTTGAAGTCCGCCCACCTTAAAAGCATCCAAGTTTGATCAACGCTTAATTTAGAATGAAAAGCAGCATTGTAAGAGCAGAGACATTCCACCACCACCACACCCAGGAGGAGGGGAAAAAAATTTCCCCAAATTTCTTCTTTGAAATAACATTTAATGCAGTGCAATGGCAGCTGCTTCAAAAGGCAGAGAATTTCTGTGCCCAGGGCTGGTGCTTTAGGGATGCTTTGGGCCAAACCTTGCGAGACAGGTGAGGGTTTCTCCTGACCAGCGGAGAAAACCCGAAGCACCTTTTTTCAAACCCTCAAAAAATATTACTCCAAGGTTTCACCAGGGGTGAGTGAGCTGTTCTTCGGATGCAGATTCCAGAAAACCTTAGCAAATCTGGGGATTAATTAATTAATTAATTTATTTATTTTTATTTATTTATTTGTCAATTTGTCAATTGCTTACAGGATAATAGGTATAAGTAAAAACATAGCTATGAATACATGGATCCATATAAGAAAAAATAAATAAAAGAAACAATAGGACAGGGACGGTAGGCACGTTGGTGCTCTTATGCACGTTGAAATAAACCGTGTGTGTGTGTATGTGTGTGAGGGGGTTGGGGCAGTTGTGGGTGTTATTGTGTGGGAACTCAAGCTAGGCCTTACTTTCAGGGTAGGTTGTATTTTAGGGGAAACAAGTTACCAACCTTCCGGGGTGTGGCCAGTCTGGAGGAAAAGAACAGCAATGAAAAAAATGTGACGTGACCTCAACTTAACAACCGTTTGTTTGGTGAGAGTTCAGAGTTACAAAGGCACTATGTGAGTTATGACCGCTTTTCACCCTTACAACCCTTGCCGCGATCCCCAGCAGACACGTGATCCCAATTCAGAGGCAAAATGGCACCTGGGTTCGTGTTTACACCGGTCGCAGTGCCCCCGGGGTCACGTGATCAACTTTTGAGACCTCCTGACCATCAGAGTCAACGAAGGGAGCCAGGTTCGCTTAACGACCATGTTGCTAATTTAACAACGGAAGTGATTCGCTTAACGACGGTGGCAAGAAAAGCTGTAAAATGGGACAAAGTTCCCCTAAACAAATGTCTCGGTCAGCTACATCAGTTCTGGGTTCAGTCGTGGTCGTACGTCAAGGATGCCTGTATTTGATTGATTGATGGATTGATTTTGAACAGAGGTCTCCAACCTTGGCAACTTTAAACCGGGAGAACTTCAATTCCCAGAATTCCCCAGCCAGCAAAGCTGGGGGACTTCGACTCCCAGAATTCCCCGGCCAGCAAAGCTGGGGGACTTCGACTCCCAGAAGTCCCCCCCTTGGCCAAAAAAGTGGCCAAGTTGGAGACCTTTGCTTTAGAAGAACAATTCGTCCATAATTATTTGCTTATAATTAGGATTGACTCAACTACACCTGTTGATCTGCAGGCCGGGCAAGGGGACAGAATGTCTTTTTTTGGGAGGGGGGCAGGCGCTGGGGGCTTACCCATAATGCTTCACTGTGCAGTGTGGCCTGGGGTGTGTGCCCGCACAGTTGTGCATTTTCTCCTGGCTGTATCAGAACCGTGCAGCTTGTCGTCTGGATTCCTGGGCTGGTGAGAACCAGACTCGTGGCCATATGGATTCTGCGCGTGAAACCGGATTGAATTGGCACCCCCAAAAATGCAGAGTGGCTCCTGGGGCCAGGAATGGACCCTCAAGATCGAGGAGGGGGGTATTAGAGAGAGAGAGAGAGACACTGTGCAGCCTTTGGAGGAAACTCTCCCCTAAATGCCACCAGTTTCTTTCTGCAGAATGACTAATAAAATGGAAATGAAACGAGTCCCTTCCCACCCCCACTGTTTTTTTCCTTCTGTGTGTGTGTGTGTGTGTGTGTGTGTGTGTGTGTGAATGAGTGAGTGTGTGTGTGAGTGAGTGGTGTGTGTGTTTAAAAGTGCTTCCTTAGCAGATCTAATTATCTTAGCGAATTGCCGTCTGTTCTGAGAAGTGTGTCCTTCTGTCAGGGTGGCTCTCATTCGGGGAAGAGAGGCTTGCTTTGACGGGGAAAAGGGGGTGATGGGCTGACAGGCACAGCTTGGGGGGATGGGAAAGAGAGGAAGGGGAAAGGGCCCCCCCAGGATACTAGGGGTTAATCCTGGTTTCCTGGGGAGGAGGATTACCTAGCTGGGCCGCTCCGAAGAGGTGGAGGGTGGGAGTTCTTGGCCCAGGAGGTAAAGAACGGTGGCTCTCCACCTGAGATCAGGAAGGAAAGGCAGGTTGGAGATTTTGAATGGGGTCCTTGGTGCCTTCTGAGCTTGGTGGCTTTCGTGTAGACGTCTCACGACCCAGCTGGGGATCCTCATCAGTGCTAGAACGAAGGTGGGGTTGGCTCACTGTTGATATTTACTGTAGCTCGACCTGCCAACGTTGGTGGGATTAGAGTTTCTTTGATTGGGGCATTGCTTTCTGCCTGGTTGCTTGCCTGGTGCCAATAGAAGTTCATCTTTGTAGCTCTGGGTTGAACTGTTGGGTCCTGTGAGCTGGGTGGGTTTTTAAAAGACGTCTTGTGACCCAACTAAGGAACATCATCAGCGCTAGAAGCGAATGGGGGTTTATGGAGTGAGGAGAAGGTGGAGGGCTGTGGGATCCTTGGTGCCTTCTGAGCTTGATGGCTTTCTGGCAGGCGTTTCATGACCCAACTAGGGAACAGCATCAGTGTTGGAAGGGAGGGGAGGGGAGGAGGGGGAGGAGGAGGAGGACAACGACTCTGGAATCCTTAGTGCCCTCTGAGCTTGGTGGTTTCCTTCCTTGCAGGCGTCTCATGACCCAACTAAGGAACATCATCAGTGCTAGAAGGGAGGGGGGTTTGTGGAGAGGAGGAAGAGGAGTAAGAGGATAGACAGGAAAATAGATGGATGGATAGATAAGGTCGGTAATATAGATGGATATAAATAGACAGATGAGAGAGATGAGAGAGAGATTAGATGGATAGATGAATAGATAGATTGATAGATGATAGATACATAATAGGCAGATGGACAGGATAGATGGATAGAGTGAGTGATTGAGTAGTTAAGGCAGATAGATACAGATAGATGAAAGAGATGAGAGAGAGAAAGGTAGGCAGGTAGATAGATTGATGGGATGGATGGACAGACATACAGGCAGACAGATACTGGTAGACAGGCAGGAAGGCAGGCAGGCAGACAGACAGGTAGGTAGATAGATAGGACGGTAGATGGATGGATGGATGGATGGATGGATGGAGGGATGGATAGATAGATAGATAGATAGATAGATAGATAGATAGATAGATAGATAGATAGACAGATAGATTAGAAGAGAGATGGATGATAGATGAGAAAGAAGGAGAGATGATAGGAAATGATAGATAGACAGACAGACAGACAGACAGACAGATTAGAAGAGAGATGGATGATAGATGAGAAAGAAGGAGAGATGATAGATGACAGACAGATAGATATAAGAGACAGACAGACAGACAGACAGGCATCTGGATACATAGTTGGCCATGTCTCCAGAAATTGTTTGCTGCTTCATTGCTGGAGGTTTTCAAGAGAAGAATTGTTAACCATTCCTCCAGGCTGCCATAAGGCCTTGGACAGAGGGTTGGACTAGAAGACCCCGCGAGGTCCCTTCCAGCCCTAGCAAGCGTTCTAGCGTTCTCCCCCCCCTCCCCCCCCAGCTCTGGGAGAAGATTGGCTCCTTGCAAGTGCGACGACGTTTGCCCTGGCGCCAGCTTTCTTGTTGGCCTCTTAACCTGGCTTTCCTGCTGTTCCAAACTTTTGAAGAGGCCTCCGCCCAGAACTTTTGCAAGACGACGGACAGGTTTTCGAGTCAATAAATAAGGACATTAAAAAGCCCCACATTGTGACACAAAAGCCCTTCGCAGCAGCTGGGGAAGTGGCGAAGGATGAATGGAACAGGATGAAGCCCTCTGAGCTGGCAGGAAGAATAACACCCATCTTTTTACTCCGGAGTTGCCATGGGGATTGTGCGCAGGATGTGGGCGTCTTATTTCAGCCGGAGGGTTCAAATCTACTGTCTCCGTCCCGCCTTCCCTTCCCATCCCGATGCAAGACGGAGAGGAGGACCCCACGAGGAGGCTGAGAGAGGCCGTGCGTGCGTGTGTGTGTGTGTGTGTGATGAATCAGCCTCAGGTGGGCTGCTGGGTACCAAAAAGGATGTTGAGACTCTGGAACAGAAGAGAAGAGAAGAGAAGAAGAGAGAAGAGAGAAGAGAGAATAGAACAGAACAGAATAGGAGAGAATAGAATAGAATGTAGAATAGAATATAGAATAGAATAGAACAGAATAGAATTAGAATAGAAAATAGAATAGAATAGAACAGAATTCTTTATTGGCCAAGTGCGATTGGACACACAAGGAATTTGTCTTGGTGGAAATGCTCTCAGTGTCCATAAAAGAAAAGATACATTCATCAAGAGTCATCAGGTACAGCACTTAATAATAGTCATAGGGTACAATAGGAATAGAATAGACTAGGAGAGAATAGAATAGAACATAGAATAGAATAGAATTAGAATAGAATTCTTTATTGGCCAAGTGTGATTGGAGACACAAGGAATTTGTCTTGGTGCAAATGCTCTCAGTGTGCATAAAAGGAAAGATACAATTGTCAAGAATCAAGAATCATCAGGTGCAACAAGAATCATAAGGAAGAACAAGAGGATTATAAGACAGGAGGGGAAAACATATGAAGAACAGTTGCAGGAATTGGGTACGTCTAGCAAAAAGAAGGAACAAGGGGGACATGATGGCAGCCTTCCAATATTTGATGGGCTGCCCCAAAATAGGAGGAGTCAAGCTATTCTCCAAAGCACCAAAGAAGGCAGGACAAGAAGCAACAGATAGAAACCCATCAAGGAAAGAAGCAACCTGGAATTAAGGAGAAACTTCCTAACAGGGAGGATAATTAACCAGTGGAACAGAAGTTGCCTTCAGAAGTTGTGGGGGCTCCATGACGGGAGGTTTTTAAGGAGAGATGGGACAGCCAGGTCTGGAATGACATGGGACCTCCTGCTTCTGCAAAGGGTTGCATTGTTGTTGTTAGCTGCGAAGTCATGTCCGAGCCACGTGTTCCTCCAGGCCCCCCTGTCCTCTACCATCCTCCAGAGTCCATTGAAGCTCACGGCGACTGCTTCAGGGACTCCATCCAGCCACCTCGTTCTCTGCCATCCCCTTCTTCTATTGCCCTCAATCTTTCCCAGCATTCGGCTCTTCTCCAGGGAGTCCTTCCTTCTCATGAGGTGGCCAAAGTCTTTGAGTTTCATCTTCAGGAACCGTCCTTCTAAAGAGCAGTCAGGGTTGATCTCCTTTAAGGACTGACTGGCGACATGATGGACAAGCAGCTAAATAGGAGCCAGCCGTGTACAGCAGCAGCCAAAAAAGCCAGTGCAATCCTAAACTGCATTAACAGAGGGATACAATCGAGATCAAGGGAGGTACTAATACCACTCTATAAAGCCTTAGTAAGGCCACACCCAGAGTCCTGCATCCAGTTTTGGTCACCACATTGTAAAAAAAATGTTGAGACTCTAGAAAAAATGCAGAGAAGAGCAACCAGGATGATGAGGGGACTGGAGACTAAAACCTATGATGAACGGTTGCAGGAACTGGGCCTGGCTAGTCTAGGGAAGAGAAGAACCAGGGGAGACAGGAGAGCATCTTCCAATATTTGAGGGAGGGGCTGCCCCAGAGAGGAGGAGTAAGGGGGTCAAGCTATTTTCTAAAGCACCTGTAGGCCAGACAAGGAATAATGGATGGAAACTGAAGAAGGACAGATTCAACCTGGAAATAAGCAGAAACTTTCTGACAGTGAGAACCATCAACCCTTGGAACAGAAGTTGAGATTGGACTGCCATTTGTCAGAAATGGTGTAGGGTCTCCCGCTTGGGCGAGGGATTGGACTAGATGACCTCTAAGATCCCTTCCAACTCTGATTATCAGTTATCTGTTATGATAGCAGCCTTCTGATATTTGAGGAGCTATCACAGAGAAGAGGAGATCAACGTGTTCTCCAAAGCTCCAGAAGGCAGGACAAGAACCAACGGATGGAAACTAACCCAGGAGAGAAGCAACCTGGAATTAAGGAGGAATTTCCTGGCAGTGAGGACAATTAACCAGTGGAACTGCTTGTCACAAGAAAGTTGGGGATGCTCCATCACTGGAGGTTTTTAAGAAGAGATTGGATAACCATTTGTCTGAAGTGGTGTAGGGGTTTCCTGCCTTGGTCGGGGGTTGGACTAGAAGACCTCCAAGGTCCCTTCCAGCTCTATTCTGATTCTGACTTAACCATATTACTACCGTGATTTAACAACCGCAGCGATTCGCTGAACAACGGTGGCCAGAGGGGTTGTAACAGGGGGCACAGCTCACGTAACAAGCAACGGAAAGGTTGGGCTTGGTTGCCGTCGTAAGTCAAGGACTACATGTCCTGATACCAGGCTGAGCCCTCTTTTGCCTCCGTTCCCCGGGCTCGGCTGTTAACAGAATCACAGAGCTGGAAGGGGCTTCGGGAGGTCATCTAGCCCAACCCCCTGCTCTAAGGCAGGAGTCCCTAACACCGTTTCAGACCAATGGCCCTCCAGTCTCTTCTTGAAAACCTGGAGTGCCCCCACCCACTTCCTCCTACAAGGGCAAACCCACAGTAAAGCAACGCTTTTCCCACACCGCACATTCCTCACAAGGATGTGATATTAACACAGTTGAGAAAGTCCAGAAATATTTCACGAGAAGAGCTCTCCACTCCTCCACTCGTTGCAGAAGACCTTATGCCACCAGACTCGAAATTCTAGTCCTAGAGAACCTTGAACTACGCCGCCTTCGTTCCGATCTAAGTATAGTACATAAAATCGTACATTGCAATGTCCTACCTGTCAATGAATACTTCAGCTTCAACCACAACAACACAAGAGCACACAATAGATACAAACTCAAGGTTAACCGCACCAAACTTGATGGCAGGAAATACGACTTCAGCAACAGAGTGGTCAATGTCGGAATACTCTACCTGGCTCTGGTTTCTTCCCCAAACCCCAAAAACTTTAACCTTAGACTGTCTCCTATTGACCTCACCCCCTTCCTAAAAGGATCTGTAGGGGGAGTGCATAAGTGCACCAACGTGCCTACCGTCCCTGTCCTATTGTTTCTTTTATATTTTTCTTATACATATCCATGTATTCATAACTATGTTTATACTTATACCTATTATCTTGTAAGCAATTGACAAATCCAATCAAATGAAATAAAATGTGGTCCCTTTGGAGCGCGAGACACACATCAACCTGTCAGATTCCTCTAAGATGCTTCGCTATTTCATGGGAGGTTGTGTGACTTTCGTCATGGAAGTGGGAAATCTCCACCTGTCTGGCAGAAAGTCCGACAGGGAGAGCAGCCTCGGACATCGGACACCACCCTGGGGGAGACTCAGATATTTTTAAATCTCCCCCTCCCCATTTCCTGCACGCAGCAGCTGTGGGGCTGAAAAGGGCAGAGAGGACCAGATAGCGGCCTTCCAATATTTGAGGGGCTGCCCCAAAGAAGAAGAGGGGGTCAAGCTATTGTCCAAAGCAGGACAAGAAGCAATAAGGATGGAAACTCATCCAGGAGAAAAGCAACCTGGAATTAAAGAAGTTTCCTGACAGGAAGGACAATTAACCCGTGGAACTGCTTGCCACCAGAAGTTGCGGGTGCTCCATCGCTGGAGGTTTTTAAAGAAGAGGTTGGACAACTACTTATCTGGCATGGTGTGGGGTCTCTCCAGCTCGAGCAGGGGGCTGGACTAGAAGACCTCCAAGGTCCTTCTGTTCTGGGAATTGTGCAGCCAGAAGCCTTTTAGCTAGACTTTCCCTTGGAAGAGTCATTCGTTCATTCATTCGTTCGTTCGTTCATGCATGCATTTATTCATTCAAATTTATATATCATTTGTATCTTCCACAACTTAGTTTCTTTTCTCTCTCCCTTTTCTCTCTTTCTCTCTTTCTTTTCCTTCCTCCTCCTCTTCTTCCTTTCTCTCTCTCTTTCTTTTCCTTCTCCTCCTCTTCTTCCTTTCTCTCTCTTCTTCTTCTTCCTCTCTTCTTCTTCTCTCTCTCTCTCCTTCTTCTTCCTTTTCTCTCTCTCTCTTTTCCTCTCCTCTCTTCTTCCTTTCTCCTCTCTCTTTCTCCTCCTCTTCTTCCTTTCTCTCTCTCTCTTTTCTTTCCTTCTCTCCTTCTCTCTTTCTTTCTTTTCCTTCTCCTCCTCTTCTTCCTTTCTCTCTCTCTCTTTTTTCCTTTCCTCCTCCTCTTCTTCCTTTCTCTCTCTCTTCTTTCCTTCTTCCTTCTCTCTCTCTTTCTTCCTTCTCCTCTCTTCTCTCTCTCTTTCTTTTCCTTCCTCCTCTTCTTCCTTTCTCTCTCTCTCTTTCTTTTCCTTCCTCCTCCTCTTCTTCCTTTCTCTCTCTCTTTCTTTTCCTTCCTCCTCCTCTTCTTCCTTTCTCTCTCTCTCTTTCTTTTCCTTCCTCCTCCTCTTCTTCTTCCTTTCTCTCTCTCTCTTTCTTTTCCTCCTCCTCTTCTTCCTTTCTCTCTCTCTCTTTCTTTTTCTTCTCTCTTCTTTCTTCTTCTCCTCCTCTTCTTCTTCCTTTCTTCTCTCTCTCTTTCTTTTCCTTCCTCCTCTCTTCTTTTCTCTCTCTCTCTTCTTTCCTTTCTCTTCTTCCTTCTCTCTCTCTTCTTCCTTTCTCTCTCTCTTTCTTTTCCTTCCTCCTCTCTCTTCTTCCTTTCTCTCTCTCTCTTTCTTTTCTCTTCTCTCCTCCTCTCTCTTCCTTTTCTCTCTCTTTCTTTTCCTTCCTCCTCCTCCTCTTCTTCCTTTTCTCTCTCTTTCTTTTCCTTCCTCGTCCTCCTCTTCTTCCTTTCTCTCTTTCTTTTCCTTCCTCCTTCTCTTCTTCCTTTCTCTCTTTCTTTCTTTTCCTTCCTCCTCCACCTCTTCTTCCTTTCTCTCTCTCTCTTTTTTCTTTCTTTCTTTCTTTTCCTTCCTCTACTTCTTCCTTTTCTCTCTCTCTTTCTTTTCCTTCCTCCTCTTCTTCTTCCTTTTCTCTCTCTTTCTTTTCCTTCCTCGTCCTCCTCTTCTTCCTTTTCTCTCTCTCTCTCTGTCTTTCTTCTTTCCTTCCTCCCTTCATTTCTTTCTTTCACCATTTACATGCCACTTCTATCCTCCACTACTTGCTTTTCAAACCTGAAAACCATTCAACCATACGCCCCAGAGTTTTTGCACTGCTCTTTCTCTGGCTTCCTTTGCACGCAAGCAAGCGCACGCGCACGCACACAGAGAGACATACATCGAGAGAGACATGCATCCGCCCACCCAATAATTATCCTCCCATGAAAAAAAAAAATTCCCTGGGGAAGAGAATAAGTGCTTGCCAGGCAATTCACTGATTAGCACCTGACTCTGTATCCTGGCAGATTTGGCACAACTGAATCAGCCTGGCTGGAGACAGGAAGAAGCAGGCAATGGGTGGGATGCATGATGCCAATCAATCATATCAATCAGAATAGAGCTGGAAGGGGCCTTGGAGGTCTTCTAGTCCAACCCCCTGCTCAGGCAGGAAACCCTGTATAATTTGAGATACGTGACCGTCCCAATCTCTTCTTGAAAGCCTCCAGTGATGGATCACCCACTGGATCACCCACTTGTCTGGTGGCAAGCAGTTCCACTGGTTAATTGTCCTCACAGTCAGGAATTTCCTTAGTTCCAGGTTGCTTCTCTCCTGGATGAGTTTCCATCCGTTGCTTCTTGTCCTGCCTTCAAGGGCTTTGGAGAATAGCTTGACTCCCTCTCTTCTTTAGGGCAGCCCCTCAAAGACTGCTATCATGTTGCTCCTAGTGCTTCTTTTCTCTAGATTAGACATGGAATGGAATGGAATAGAATAGGAAAGAATAGAATAGAACAGAACAAGAGAGAAGAGAAGAGAAGAGAAGAATAGAGTAAAGTAGAATATAGGAATAAGAAGAGAAGATAGAATAGAATAGAAATGGAATAGAATATAGAAATAGAATATAATTCTTTATTGGCCAAGTGTGGTTGGACACACAAAGAATTTGTCTTTGGTGCAAATGTTCTCAGTGTGCATAAGATCCATTTGTCAAGAGTCATACCGAATCTGTCCAACATCGAACATGCTAGTGTTCAACTTTGGAGCAGCTCACCTAAAAAATTATCCCCGGGCAAGAACAGATCCAGGCAAGCGAGCCAGGTCACATTTTCCTGCTATTTTCCGAGCTGGTGGGTGGAGAGTGACCCTTCGCCTGGGGAAATGCGCTGTTCCCTCCTCAGGCCCTGCCTGTCCCAGCCTCCTTGGCAAAGGAGACTGTGCATAAAATCACATTCCTTCTTGGTACATTTCCTTATGACCCATCTGCCTGTTGGAGGAAGTGTCGAAAAGCCATCCAGCCCTCCTCCATGGGCTCTGCATCCTGACCTCCGGACCTTCTCCGGCCGCTGTTTCCTGACCCATCGGGAGTCGCCCGGGATGCCCCAAGCGAGGGCAGGAAAGCAGGAAGAAAACTGGCTGGCTTGGGTCTTTTCTGTTTCTTTTTAACTTTCCAAGAAGAAAAAATGTTTTAAATTTTGTTTTATTTTTCCCAAAGTTAAAGTACAAAATTATATATATATATATTTAGAATTTAGAATTTATTTGATTTGTCAATCACTTACAAGATAATAGGTATAAGTAAAAACATAATTATGAATACATGGGTACATATAAGAAAAATAAAAGAGACAATAGGACAGGGATGGTAGGCATGTTGGTGTGCTTATGCAGGCCCCCTACAGATCTCTTAGGAAAGGAGTGAGGTCAATAGTAGACAGTCTAAGGTTCAGGTTTTTGGGGTTTGGGGAAGAAACCACAGAGTCAGGTAGAGTATTCCAGACATTGACCATTCTGTGGCTGAAGTCATATTTCCTGCCATCAGGTTTGGTGCGATTAACCTTGAGTTTGTATCTATTGTTTGCTCTTGTGTTGTTGTGGTTGAAGCTGAAGTATTCATTGACAGTAGGACATTGCAATGTATGATTTTATATACCATACTTAGATCAGACCGAAGGCGGCGTAGTTCTAGATTTTCTAGGTCTAGAATTTCGAGTCTGGTGGCATAAGGTGTTCTGCAACGAGTAGAGGAGTGGAGAACTCTTCTTGTGAAATATTTCTGGACTTTCTCCACTGTGTTAATATCAGATACGTAATGTGGGTTCCAGACTGATGAGCTGTATTTGAGTATTGGCCTAGCAAATGTTTTCTATGCTCTTGTTAGTAGTGTGATATTACCAGAGAAAAAGCTACGTAAGATTAGGTTAACAATTCTTAATGCCTTTTTGACTGCATAGTTGCAGTGGGTTCTAGCACTTAGATTATTAGAGATGAGTACTCCAAGATCCTTGACAGAGCTTGGATCATCAACAAGGTGTTGATTATTCAGCCTGTATTTTATTTTCTGATTTTTTTTTTGTCAATATGTAGCACAGAGCATTTATTTGTTGAGATTTGAAGTTGCCATTTGTTTGACCTTTCTGACACATAGTCAAGGTCTTTTTGAAGGGTAGCAGTATTGTCTGTGGTGTTGAATAGCTTTACATCATCAGCGAAGAGAACGCAGTTGCTCTTGATAGGATCACAGAGGTCATTTATGCAGAGGATGAAAAGGGTTGGTCCTAGAACACGGCCTTGGGGGTACAGAATTTGATAGGACGCTCCCAATTTTGACCATTTGTTGTCTGTTGGACAGGAATGCTTCTATCCAGCTATGCAGGTGTCCAGAGGTACCGTAAGGTTTTAGTTTTAGGAGTGGTTTGTCGTGTACCATTGAATCAAAGGCTTTACAGAAGTCTATTTCCATTTACAGGAGCTCGGTGGTGGTTTTTCTTGCAGACTAAACCACATGAGCCCTGGAGGTGGGAGGCGTGTCTTCAGCTAATTAGACCTCTTAGAAAGAAGCTTGTGGCTTTGTTTTTTTAAAGATTGGCTTCCTGCCCTCTGCCTGTAAAGCACTCCGAGCCCTGCCTGGGTGGAAGTGCACAGCCTTTCAACCACCGAGTGAGCAGGGAGCTGGTCCGGCTGCAGCCTTTGCGAGAGAGAGATCGCCAGGCATGCCGGAATAACACGCAGGCGGTGGGGGGGCGGGGGGGCATGGATTTGCCATGGTGAAGCCGGGCGTTGTTTAAATGCCGAGAAGGGATGTGCAAAAACGAGCTGCAATCGCCAAAGAAAGAATACTGGGATTTAGTTTTTAAAACGGGGAAGGTGGCAAAAAATTGTCGGAAGCACTCTAAAATAAATAAAAAATAAACAGAATAACAGAATTACAGAGTTGGGAGGAATCTTGGAGGACTTCTAGTCCAACCCCCTTGGGGGATTGGGCTAAAAGACCTCCAAGGACCCTTCCAGGCCTAGGATTCTGGGAAGAGAGAAGAGATACATAACATGGTTCTCCTGCTTGAGCAGGGGGCTGGACTAGAAGACCTCCAAGATCCCTTCCAGCTTATTCATTCCATTCTATACTAGTTCGATACCCATGTGCTTTGCTATGAAACTATGTGGTGGGGCTTAGTTTTGGGGGGAGGAAAATAAGGAGGAAATAAATTCTGCCCCTGCCTGCCAGCATTCCTCGGTATTCACCTGGCTGGCGTCCTGCCAGTGTGGGAGAGAATGGAGGGCTGTTTGGAAACTGAAACAGTATTTGCTGGGTGAGCAAGAAGGAGACAGTCTGGGCATGGCTTAGCTCAACTGTTCAGGACTAAAGCTGCTTGGTGCTGAGAAACTGAAACTGAAACTCCTCTCCTCTGCTTGTGTTTTGCCTTTGAAACAGATTTCTGTTCAGGTGGGGCAGGGGAGTAGAACTCCTTAGCATCAGAGCGTGTTAATAATAATATAGGGAATACTCTAAATGCTCTAAATGTTTTTCATTTGGGAAAAACTTTTCTTAGTGAGCCCCTAGAAGCCAAGAGGAAGATACGGGCCAAATTTCCAAGTTTGTAGGCTTTACGGTTCTGGAGATTTTGTGATGATGCCTGAGGAGTATATCGCTTTTATATACAGTATATAGATGATAGACAAAAGGTAGAGTGGATGGATGGATGAGATAGATAGATAGATAGATAGATAGATAGATAGATAGATAGATAGATAGATAGATAGATAGATAGAGATAAACTGATAGACAGACAGATATAGATGATAGATGGAAGAGCCTCCCAGACGTTTGGTTGCTCCCATCACTGAAGGCTTTTGAGAGAGAAAAATGGACAACTATTCATCCAGGATGATATAAGGATTCCTGGCTTGATGCGGGGGTGGGGTTGGACTAGTAGACCTCGCAGGTCCCTTCCAGCCCTAGGATTCTATGATTTCACAATGTTGTGCCTGGAGAAACGAAGAGACAATAGCAAAGCCAACGGAACTGAGCCAACAACAAAAGAGAAAGAGGCAGAGAGCTGAGAATCAAAACAGCACACACACACAAAAGCCAATACTCCAAGGTGAACAAAAAAAATCCAGTTGAGAAGGTGCCTCTTTGTGTGTGTTGTGGTTGAACAGCCAGGAGGAAAGCCGAGGCACGTCCAGCTCCCAATAACCTACTTTTAATCAGGGCAGATGGATTTCTGCCAGACTTTTCTCTACAAAACACATTGGCCCTTTTTAATTTATTTTTCCAGATCCGTCTGCCTTTGTCTTCTCATTCTTTGGCCGGGGCTGTTCTCAAGGACCAGAAACTCACACTAGTTGGTGTCCCAAACTTGTTGCAATTTCACACCAGCCTTTCTCCTTCGCTGGCCACCACCCGAATCTTACCAAGTCTGGCTTCTGTTTGTGGAGCAAGGCTGGGAATGGGAGGGCCAGCAAGGTCATTATTATCATCATCATCATCATCATCATCATCATCATCATCCTTGTTGTTGTTTTACTAGCTCTATACCTGTGCTTCGCTACGAAACTATGTGGTGGGACTTAGTTTTTGGGGTGGAAATAAGGGGAAAAAAATTCTGCCTCTGCCTACCAGCACCCATCCGTATTCATCTGACTAGCATTCTGTCAGTGTGGGAGAGAGTTGAGAGCTGTTTGGAAACTGAAACAGTATTTGCTGGGTGAGCAAGAAGGAGACAGCAAGGAGCCTGGGCGTGGCTTAGCTCAACTGTTCTGGATTAAAGCTGTTTGCAGCTGTGAAACTGAAACTCCTCTCCTCTGTTTGTGTTTTGCATTTGGAACAGGTTTCTTTTCAGGTGGGGAGAGGGAGTAGAACTCCTTAGCATCAGAGCGTGTTAATAATAATAATAACCATAGAGGGGAGAGTAACAGATAATAACAGATAATCAGAGTTGGAAGGGACCTTGTAAGTCATCTAGTCCAACCCCCCGGCGCCTAAGCAGGAAACCCTACACTTACACCACAAATGGCAGTCCAGTGTCTTCTTGACAGCTTCCAGGGATGAAGCTCCCACAACCTCTGAAGGCAACTTCTGTTCCATGGGTTGATTCTTCTCCCTGTCAGAAAATTCCTCCTTATTTCCAGGTTGAATCTCTCCTTGTTCAGTTTCCATCCATTATTCCTTGTCTGGCCTTCGGGTGCCTTGGAAAATAGCTTGACCCCTTCATCCTCTCTGGGGCAGCCCCTCAAATATTGGAGCACTGCTCTCCTGTCTCCCCTGGTCCTTCTCTTCCCTAGACTAGCCAGGCCCAGTTCCTGCAGCCATTCATCGTATGTTTTAGCCTCCAGTTCCCCTCATCATCCTGGCTGCACCCTTTCCAGAATCTCAACCTCTTTTTTATAATGTGGTGGCCAAAACTGGATGCAGGACTCTAGGTGTGGCCTTACTAAGGCTTTATAGAGTGGTATTAGCACCTCCCTTGATTCCCCAGCCAGCATGTCCACAAGTCTACAAATCTTAAAAGTTGCCAAGCTTGGACACCCTTGCTGTAGATGAATAAGAGTAGTATATAGAGTGGTATTGGTAGCTCACTTACGTATGCCTTTTGCAAATTGATTGCTCCAGATGTTTGGGGATTGCACCCGGGGGAACCTGTTACCGCTAGGACTACTTATGCCTTCTACCACAATCGTTCTACTTCTGTTTGCTGGTCTTTGTGTTTGGTGATCTTCTCCACTTCTTTCCCATGCTTCTTCTGCTCTCTCCAGGTACTGTCACATCCATTATCCAGACCGGTTTATTTGTCCTTCTTATCGACAGTTGTGAAATCTGGGGTGTTTGCGTGGCAGGTGCCTGTCAATCTGAATTCTCATGTCCCCAATTATTTTTGCGACCCGTCGCACGGTCACTTTGGCATATTTATCCCCCCATCAAGTCCTTCACCAGGACCTGGGAGAGAGGCAGATGGTTTTGGAAGTCTCATGGCATGATGTAAGCTATTCAAAGCTGCCTTTTGAGATTGATCAATGGGGATTTTTGTCAATGCCCACGGGGTTCAAGGGATACTCCAGATCTTTTGGGATTGCATCCCAATGTGCCTGTCATTATTGCTATTGTTTTCACTAGAAGTTAGTCTGTGTGCAGCTTGACATGCAGCTAAACCCACCTATCCTCCAATAAAACAGACCGTATGAGTAGATCTGGATGCTTTATTTAAAGAATAGGATAAGGTGAAACTGGGGAAAACAAGGATACATACAATGAGAACCAAATACAAAGTAGGCAGTATTGAGTTACTGCTGAATAAACACAAGTAATTTAAATTTCACAAGCGATGCTCTGTGTGTGGGATGTGGGTTTGTCCTTGGATGACCATGTGGCACAGATTAAGATGGATTCTTCTTTGCGCTTCAGCCTTCTCCAAATGCTAAAGGAAATGGAGTTTGGCTTCCCAGCGTGCATCTGGTTTGAGAGCACAGGCTGATGGGTAAAATGGGTTGGGTCAGCTTCAAACAATATATTTGGCCTTTGTCTCTCCGGCCACTAGATGGGGCTAGAGAGCAACAGCAGTATATATAAAAGTAATATGCTGGGGCATGACAGTTATTAAGGTTGATGGCAGTCAGCCAGATGTTTGGACTGGATTTGGCCCACCTGTCAAGCCCTTCCCAAGGACCCAAGAGGAGCGGATATTAGTGTTCGATGGTATTAAAAGGGATCATAGCAGGATGTCAGCGGTTCCAAGCAAAGCTGCCTTTTGCAATTGACTTATGAGGATTTAGTCAACGCTGTCACACAGCCAGATGTTCAGACTGGATTGGGCCTTTTTGCCCACCTGTCAATCCCTTCCCAAGGACCTGGGAAAGCTGATGTGTTGTTTGATGGTGTTACATATATCGTTGCAGGATGTCAGCTGTTCTGAGTCAAGCTGCCTATTGCAATTGACCAATGGTGAATTTGTCAATGCCGATGGTGTTTGAGGGATACCCCAGAGGTTTTGGAATTGCACCCGAGATGTCTGTTATTATTGTGGTGGCTTGCACAGTAAGCTGGATGTTCACGCTGGATTGGGCCTTTTTGTCTATCTATTGTGCTTCCCAAGAACCTTTGATAGACACATCTGGATGTATAATTGCATTACAAATATTGCCGAAGGATGTCAGTTGTTCCAACAAAGCTGCCTTTTGCAACTGACTGATTGTGAATTTGTCAATTCCGATGATGTTCAAGGGGTGCTCCAGATGTTTCAGGGTTTGCACCCAAAGCATCTGTGACTATTGGCACTATCTTTGCTTTTTTTATTAATTATAATTGATGAAATCTCTACCCTGCCCATCTCACCTACGTGACTCTGGGGGGATTTATAACAATACAACAAACACATGTAAGTACATGAATAAATACATCGCTTTAAAAAGGGATTAAAATCCCGGGGTGGACTAGAAGACCTCCAAAGGTCCCCTCCAACTTGACATTCTCTTAAAAACCAAGTTAAAACTTACAAGTATAAATAAGTCGGATCCAAATTCAAAAGCTAGGAGGTAAACAGGGCCAGAGGTCTGTACAAATTCCCCATTTAAGCAGAGATGGGGGTTCCAAATTGATGATAGAAAATGGTAAGTAAACATTCCCATAATGGATTAAAAGCGGAATGACAGTCTTAATTTTAAAAAAACGGCAATCAAATCGAGCCGAGGGCACCCGCCCAATTGGAAGCCATCCCTTTTCACAAACCACAATTTTGTCTGGATAAAATGTTTATCCAGAGCGGGTGTCAGCCACCCGCAGCTCTGGAGCCACATGTGGCTCCTTCAGCCCCCTGTTGTGGCTCCCTGTTGGGTGATCCTACCACTGTCTGGCCCCACCCCTCGCCCTCCCCTCTCAGTCAGTGCTCGCCTGGCCTGAGAAGGTAAAACAGAAATGAGAGGGAGGGAAGGAGAGAGAGAGAGAGAGAGAGAGACCCATTTTCAGGGGTGGGATTCTAGTGATTCGGACCGGTTCTATAGAACCGGTTGTTATGATTCTGCGCAGTTTGGAGAACTGGCAAATCGTGCCCCTGGCTGGCCCTGCCCCTCTCTGCCCAGGAGGCTCAAAAATAGGGGAGGGGGGGTTGCTGCAAAAAAGCCACACCCACCCAGTCACATGGCCACGCCCACCTAGCCACCGCCCTAGCCAGAACCGGTTGTCAAAATCTTTGAATCCCACCCCTGCCCATTTCCCACAGAAAACACCGGGAGCCTCAAAACCTGGATAGGGGTGGCGGCTGGGTCATGTGATTGGGTGGGCGTGATGTTGAGTTGGCCACGCCCACCCAGGTTTTGAGGCTCCCAGTGTTTTCTTTGGGAAATGGGTTCAAATAGCTCTTTGAGTGTTTTTAGGGTTGCAGACCCCCTGATCCTGAGGAAGGACAATCGGGGTGGGACTCGGATAGTTGGGCAGGGTGGGTGGGTTAGTTCCATCTCTTGAACAGAGTTAGTCCTCACATTATGACCACCATTGAGCCCCCCGTTGCTAAATGACACAGTTGTTACATGACCATTTTGCCTCGTTTTACAAACTGTTTTGCCACCGTTGTTAAGTGAATTGCCGCCGTTGTTAAATCAGTTAGACCCATTGACTGTGCTCATCCGAAGGTTGCAAAAGTGGAACACGTGACCCTGCAACCATCATAACTCCATGCCAGTTGCCAAAGCCTCTGACTTTTGATCACGTGACCACGGAAAGATGCTGCAACGGGTCGTAAGTGTTGAAAAATGGTCATGTCACATTTCCCCCCCCCCCAGCACCATCATAACAACCATGTGACTAGCTTAACCCCTGCCGTGATTCGCTTAACAACGGCGGCAAGAAAAGCCATTGTCAGGATTCCAGTAATCACCCTAATTAAATCGTGATTCTCGAGCCAAACTTCAAAAATCTTCCAAGGATTCATTAGAGGCGACATCCTGGCCCTGCCCTGTATGAAGCCCACTCTGGCCCACGTCATTCACAGTCCCCTGGGACCCTTTTTCCCCTTGGGTGTGTCATAAGTCAGATTCTCCAACTGAGCACCTTCACAGGCTGGGTGTCATCATTCACGTTCTCCAATTGAATATATTCGCAGGCAAAAGCCCTGGTAGTTTAGTTACAACCTTTTAAAGATAAAGAGCTGGAGTGTACTTTCACTTTCAACTGCTCTTCCAGATCTCCTTCCACTCCGCTTTTTTATTTTTATGGCAATTGCTAAAACAGGCCATGGGGATGTTTTATGAGTTGACATTCGGCTCCTCTCACTGCTTGAAGGAATCGAAAGTACATTCCATTTATATTTTCTTCAAAGACCGATTAGATGGCTGAAGCTTCTGCCGTGCAAAAATCTAATTTGGAGATCATGATGGATGACTCTGGGCTATGGACGTGTTTCGTTGGATGATACACCCAGAGGGGGGGGTGGAAAGCAGGGTCAAGGGTGACAGTGAATGACGTATCTCAGAGTTGGCTACGCCCAGGGAGATGCTGGAGGTAGAATATTAACTTCAAATCAATCCTTTTTAGTTTTGGGAGTAAATCATGATTTAATTGGAGTAACTGCCGGAATCCTGACAACAGTGACCTATATAAAGCAAAAACAAATTGAGTGCAGATATAGAATTTAGGGTTGAGATACCCCTCCTAAGCTTGGTTGGATCTTCTGCGTGGAATCTTGCTATAAGACGTTCCTACTCGTTACCTAAGATGCCTCTGATAACAGGTAGCCCTTGGCTGTCAACTCATAAAACGGAGCAAAGTGCCTGGCTTAGCGACAGAAATGTTGGGCTCCCTTTGGGGGTGGGATGGGGTCGTAACTCCGGGACTTCAAAGAATTCTCTTCCTTTGGGCCATTTGCTATTGAGTCCCTATTTTCGGTCCCTTTTTTAGATTCCTTCATTTCGTCTTCCCACAATTTATTTTTTTTAAAAATATTTTTCCTCTTTCATTTTTTTCTCTCTTTTTGCTTTTTTACAGCCATTTCCGTTGCCATCTACCCCACCCCACCCTCCCCAAAATAAATAAAAATAATGCGTGCTGCATTCAGAATCTCTTCGCACGCATCTCTTCTCTCCCTTTTACGATTCAGTCAGGCTTTTGCAACTGTGCATTCATTCCTTCGCCATCTGTAGATATGAATAGACGGGCATAAATTGGGCCTTTGAAAGAAAGAAAGCAAGAAAGGAAAAATAAATCTTTCTTCTTCTTCTTCTTCTTCCGGGCTGATATTCCCCAAATAATCCTGTTTTCATTCCTTTGGGGGATCCTCTGAATGGCCCAATCACGGCTTCCTCTTCTGGGCGCTTGTGTCATTCACACCCATTCATTCATGCCACCGAACCCAAGACGTTGCATTCATGCACAATATTGCACCCGCTTCCCCCAACGCTTCTCATTTGGGTCTCCCGTTATCGGCGTTCGCACAACGGTGATACGTGGCTGTCGCCCCGTCGTAAGGAAATAGAAGTTCCTATTTCTTGTTCTTGTTACTGTCATTCATCATTTATTTTCTGACAGGCTGTTTGGCACGCAGACAAAGAAATAAAATAAAAAAATTAAACCCAGTTCCCCTACTTTGATGGACAAACCTCACCCGCGTAGCTCTTCTCTTCCACAGAGGAAGGGAAGTTTCCTTACAGAACTGCAAAAATTATAGAATATCAAGAGGCGGGAGGGACCACCCGGAGGTCTTCTAGTCCAACCCCACCTGCTCAAGCAGGAAGATGATTTCTACTGGATGTCTCTGACTTGCGACCGTTTAGTCTGCCATTAATCGGCGCTTCGCACGAGCGTGATACGCAGACTGTTGCATGCCCGGGAGAGCCTTCCCTTTTGTGCGTGTCGTAACAACTCAGAGGACACGGACTCACACTTTGTGACGTCGGGCTCTTTGTTCACAAAGTGAGCCGCCTTTTTTGGCTCTTTCGGCTGCCGATTCCGCCACTCCCTTCCACCCCATCGAGTGTGAACGCCGTTCGATTTTATCACAACCCTCTGTTGTGGTTCGCTGGCAGTGAGTGCGGACGGCTGAGGCCTCGGAGAGTGAGGACCTGCGTGTGAGGCAGGGATGGGGCCAGGACCATCAGGGAGTGGAGTGCAGCCTTCGGAGGTTGTGGAGGCTGGCAGTAATGAGGAAGAGGCCCCCGAGAAGCCTGTGCCCAGTGCACCTGCACAGGGCTGCTTGAAGGAAAGAGCAGCTGCAACAGCACAGGCAACTCAGGAGTAAGGCTGCAAAGTAATTGCCACTCCCTCAAGAGATAAAAGCCAGCTGAGAACCCGGAGTGCTTTGCAGGAAGCAAAGACATTGTTGCACTCAAGCCTTGTGGACGTTCTTAGTTTGTGTTTGCAGACTCTTTGTGTTTGAAATATTTCTTGGCAACTTTATCCAGAGTTCATGGCAGCCTTCCACCAACTTGGCAAGGCTCCTTCTTATCAGAGACAATGAGTTGGAAACAGCCTTTTAACCGGGAAGGAACGGAATTCGTAAAGAATCATTAAGAGGTTTTGCTGTTACCTCCGTTTGGTGTTGGTTTCCTTGGAACCAGGTTTGGGTCAGAACATTCTGCCGGCATGCTCTGTAAGTAGAGCGTCCTCTACTTACGACCAAAACCAAGGCTGGCATTTCCATCGTTAAGCGAGACGGTTGTTATAAGTGAATTTTGCCCCCCCGTTTTACGGTCTTTCTTGCCCCCCGTCGTTCAGTGAATCCCTGCTGCCCAAAATTGGAAGTCAAAAGAAATCCCAAACGATGATGCTCGAACAGGTAAGATTTTTCAAGGCGCTGGATTAGATAGCTTGACACTTAGAATTAAAAGAAGGAGACGAATCCGAATATTTAAAAGGATTTTAAAGGAATATTTTAATGGAACATTTTTTTACACCTGGAGGGACACGAAGGAAAGTCCTAGAAAATTAGAGTTGAGGTGCAATTGAAATGTGGTACAAGCATAAGATCTAATAATGATGCAATGATCAAATGTAGATATGTAACTTTGTGAAGATATGTACATAAATGCTTAGATTTTCTATCGGTTCTTCTTTAGCGTAAAATGTCAAAGAGAATCCACCCCGTTCCATACTTTTTAATGTTTATTTTCAATATTTTAAAAAGTGAATCCCTGCAGTTGCTAAGTTAGAAACAGGGTTGTTAAGTGAATCGGCCTTCCCCCTTGACTTCGCGTGTCAGAAGGTTGCAGAAGGGGATCGTGTGTCCTTGGGACACAGCAATGGTCGTAAGTACGAGTCAGTTGCATCTGAATATTCATCACGGGACCACGGGGGAGGCTGCAATGGTCGTAAGTGTGAAAAACGGTCCTAAGTCACTTTTTTCCAGTGCTGTTAGAACTGCAAACGGTCACTAAATGAACTGTCGTAACTCGAGAATTGCACACCCGTTGCCAAGCATCCGAATTTTGATCACGTGACCACGGGAATACTGCAACGGTCGTTAAGTGCGAAGGCTTAGTTGTAAGCCACCAGTGGCCCGTTTCTCAGTGCCGTTGAAGCTTCGGATGGTTGCTAAGCAAGCCGCTGTAAGTTGAGGACCATCGGTTCTTCCTGCCCTTTTCTCCCTTTTTGAGCTGCAGGGGACTCGATCCGTGTTGGGGGGCAGCCCTGTCTCGTTTTATGAACCCCGCTTTGGCCATTAAGGGCACCGATACTCCTGCCGTGCCTCAGCCGTGCAGCTGAGCCCATAATCCCTTGCATTGGGGTGGAGTTTGGCCAACTGAATGGAGCTGAGTGTTTTTTTACTGGCCGGATGCCCTTCCTGTTGCCAAGGCGGAGTTTTATTCGGTGGATATATCCTCATTGTGCCCAGAGAGAGAGAAATAATCTGCCTGTAGCCAGGATCTTTTTCCAGACTGCAAGTATTTTGGTTAAATGTCATTCTTCTATTTTCAGCCTGTTTCTCTCATCTGTCGAGAGCGTTCTGAAATTTTTATTTCTGTCTGCGGGGTACTCGCTCTCCTCCCCCTCTCCCTCCCCCAGTCCCCTCCGTCCCCCCCCCAGCATTCCTCCTACCCTTGGGAGGCATGTAGCTGCTCTCCTCGACTTGCGCCCAAAATTGCAATCGGCATTTCCATGGCTAAGCAAGGCGGACGTTAAGCGAATCCGGCTTCCTCCATTCATTTTGCTTGGGAGAGTCGCAAATAATGACCATGATGATTAATAATGATTCATTCGACTAAATACATGCCTACTCTGGTCACATGAGCTTGGGGTATGTGCTGCAATGGTCAGTAAGTGTGAGGACTGGTCGTAAGTGTGAGGGCCAGTCATAAGTCACTTTTTCAATGTTGTTGTAATTTCGAATAGTTGTAAATGGTGATTATCCTGGAATCCCAGGAGTAAATACATGGGGATTGCCAAGCAACCAAATTTTGATCACGTGACTGTGGGGATGCTGTCTGTGACGGTCGTAAGTGCGAGTCTAAGAGTGAAGCTCATGGCACCCACGCCGAGCCCCTCCGCTGATGAACATCACACAGCCCTGTTTTTTTGTGCCGAGGAATTCTGGGAGTTGAAGCTTGATATGTTTTCTTGGTTTCCTTCCAGGTTAGCTGAGCGCAGATTGGAAATGTTTATATATATATATACATATATATATCTCCTGCCTTCCTTCATTTTATAAATAACTCAAGGGACACACATGCAAAATATTTTTTTTCCCTTGTGTTATTTTCCTCACAATAACAACCCTGTGAGGTGGGCTGGGCTGGGCTGAGAAAGAGAGAGAGAATGACCCAAAGTCACCCAGCTGGGTTTTGTAATTAAAGCAGGATTAGAACTCACAGCCTCCTGGTAATTGGCCCAAAGTCACCCAGCTGGGTTTAATAATGCATAAGTTGGGACTAGAACTCACAGTCTCCTAGTGGTTGGCCCAAAGTCACCCAGCCAGCTTCCTTGTCTAAGGCAGGACTAGAACTCACCATTCCTAGTGGTTGCCCAAAGTCACCCAGCTGGGTTTCATGTCTCACGTGGGACTAGAACTCACAGCCTCCTGGTGATTGGCTCAAAATCACCCAAACTGGCTTTTGTGACTAAAGCTGGACTAGAACTCACCTCCTCCTAGTTTTTTTGCCCAGGACCTTGACCAAACTAGCTTTAGTTCTTAGAAGGAACATTTATTAACCTTAAACCTGACTACTGAACTTCCCCTTGATTTTTCTTACCAAGGATTAAAACAACGATTTCTAGGATCTTAGAAATAACATCAACAGCTATTTGTCAATATTTAGGCTTAGTACAATTTTTACACTGTGTTGAAAATCAGAGACGGGCTCTGAATGCCAATTCATGCAGAACATAACCAGAACAGGAGGAGATATGGTAGTTGGCAAAAACTTGGCTTTTATTTTACTTATATTTAAACTGTGGTTTAGTCAAGCCAATTTTCTTGCAACCGGTCATACCCTGGGCCATAAACGAATGACATGCTAGGTAGACAGAAGCTGCTGTGCTAAAATTTGGCTACACCACGTAGTGTGTGGACCCCATCCAGATTTTGCTTTACTGAACATTGGAAGAGAAGAGTAGCTTAAGATGATCAGGGGACTGGAAGCCGAAACATGAACAATGGGGCCCTATCCAGCCACATGAAATTGAAGGTGGGAAAAACCAAGGTTTTACACCTGGGCAGGAAACACCAAAGGTACAAATTAGGTGAAACCTGGCTAACTGTGAGAGGGATTTTGGAGTCTGGTGGATGATTACTTAAAAATGAGCTAGCCATGTGCAGCAGCAGCCAAAAAAGCCAATGCAATCCTGAGTTGCATTAACAGAGGGATACAATCGAGATCAAGGGAGGTGCTAATACCACTCCATAAAGCCTTAGTAAGGCCACACCTAGAGTCCTGCATCCAGTTTTGGTCACCACATTATAAAAAAGAGGTTGAGACTCTAGAAAAAGTGCAAAGAAGAGAAACCAGGATGATTAGGGGACTGGAGATTGAAACATACGATTGATAGTTGCAGGAACTGGGCCTAGCTGGTCTAAGGAAGAGAAGGACCAGGGGATACAGGAGAGCATCTTCCAACATTTAAGGGGCTGCCCCAGAGAGGAGGAAGGGGGTCAAGCTATTTTCCAAGGCACCCAAAGGCCAGACAAGGAATAATGGATGGAAACTGACCAAGGAGAGATTCAACATGGAAATAAGGAGGAATTTCCTGACAGGAAGAACAATCAACCCATGGAACAGAAGTTGCCTTCAGAGGTTGTGGGAGCATCATCACTTGAGACTTTCAAGAAGAAATTGGACTGCCCTCGGTCAGAAATGGTGTAGGATCTCCCGCTTGGGTGGAGGGTTGGACTGGATGACCTATAAGGTCCCTTCCAACTCTGATTATCTGAGTTCTAGTATTGAGGGGCTGCCCCAAAGAAGAGGCAGTCAAGCTATTCTCCAAAGCCCCTGAAGGCAGGACAAGAAGCAACAGGTGGAAAGTAACCAAGGAGAGAAGCAACTTGGAACTAAGGAGAAAGTTCCTAAGAGTGAGGACAATTAGCCAGTGGAACTGCTTGCCACCGGAAGTTGTGGATGCTCCATCAATGAAGGTTTTAAAGAAGAGATTGGATGGCCATTTGTCTGGAATGGTACCTAAGGTCTGTTGCTTGAACCTGCCATAAATATGAGCCAGTGACTAAGCTTCTGTATTTTGATCACATGCTCAAGGGGCAAGAAAAGTGATTTAACGGGACAAAACTCACTTAACAAATGTCTCAGTTAGCAACAGAACCTTTGGGCTCAATTGTGGTCATAAGTCGAGAGCTACCTGTACCTGCCCAGTGTGTTTAGCACAGGATGTGAATAAAGAGGGTTGGGGAATTCTTCACTGGTGCTTGGAATTCAAATTTTCCGTGCTGCTCTTCCCAAAGCATTTCTCCAGCAAAACAAACTTTTTAAAAAAGTCACGATTTAACATTTTAAAGAAAGAACAGCTGCTGAAAAAATGTGCAGCGTGAAGACAATAAACAATACAGTAGTAAAATAACAAGCCCCACCTGTAGTAGAATTTTAAAAGCCGACTGCAGATTTAAGGGGAGGTGTGTCCCTCTTCCCATGGAAAGTAAATTTAGAAAGGAAAGAAGGAAGAAAGAAAGAGAGAGAGAGGAAGGAAGGGGAAGGAGGGAGATTTAAAGAGGGAAAGGGGAAGGAAGGAGAAGGAAGGAAGACTGAAAGAGGAAGAAAGGAAGAAAAGAGGAGAGAGGAGGGAGGGAAGAGGAAAAATAGGGAGGGATGGAGAGAGGAGAGTGGGAAGGAAGGAAGGAAGGAGAAGGAAGGAAAGGAAGATGGAAAGAGGAAGGAAAGAAGGGGAGGGGGAGGAAAGAGGAGAAAGTGGGAAGGGATGGAGGGGAGGAGGAGGGTGGGAAGGAAGTGAAGGAGAGAGAAGGAAGATTGAAAAAAGTAAGGGAGTGGAAGGAACACAAGGGAGGAAGGTTGAAAGGAAGGGAGGGAGGAAGGGAAGGGAAGGAAAGTGGAAGACTGAAAAAGGGAGGGAGGAAGATTGAAAGAGGAAGGAAGAAGGGAAGGAAGGTGGGAGAGTGAAAGGGAGGGAGGGAAGAAAGGAAGGAAGGAAGGGGTGGGGGTGGGGGTCAACTTATTTTCCAAAGCCCCAGAAGGCAGGACAAGAAGCAACGGGTGGAAACTCATCAAGGAGTAGAAGCAACCTGGAATTAAGGAGAAATTTCCTAACCATGAGAACAATTAACCAGTGGAACTACTTGCCACCAGACGTTGCGGATGCTGCATCACTGGAGGCTTTTAAGGAAAGACAGTCTGAAATGGTGTAGGGTCTTCTGCTTGACCAGGGAGTTGGACTAGAAGAGCTCTAGAGGTCCCTCCCAAGACTGTTATTCTGTTATTTTGCTCCAGGAGACCTACCCAGCTTTGGTTTCTCAGCCTGGTCTACCTGGCTGGGCTTATCTCGTCTATCTTCTCCTCTTCTCCTTTCCAGCCCTGGACAACTCCGTAGGGCTGGCAGAGGGGCAGAGGTCCCGGGTGGATTGTGTTGGCAAGCCCGGGCGAGAGTCTTGGACAGGAACTCCAGCTGCGTGCCAGCCCGGGTAGTGAAAGAAAACAAATTATCCGGCTTCCGGTGACGTGGGCCTTTTGATGTGGGAGGTCTCCGGGGCATTGTCCACCTGGAAAACAATGGCCTTTAGAGCAGGCCGGCCTCGCTCCCACCCCTGACGTAGCCACAGGGAGCGCATGGATTTCCGCCACTCGAAGAGACGAGGACGGCTCTGCTCGGACCCACATCTGGGGAATCACTTATCATCTTGCAGGGCAGGTTCTTAGTTGTCATCCCAGCTAGATGGCATCGAAGGGCCCCTTTGCTGGCTGGCGACTTCAGGCGCCAAGTGAAGGGGTTTGGTTGGAAGGAGCTGCCAGAAGAACAATTTGGGATTGTGCAAAAATATATAAATCAGACTGAAATCCAGAGGAAAGGAGAAATATTTACCGATTTGCAAAAGCAGAAGGGGTTTGCCTTTAGAGGCAATGGCAGAGAAATGGGGTACATTGTTTTATAGTTTTATAGGGGAGCTTGTCCTGGGTGTGGAAGTCTCTACGTGTTGATTCTAAGGCAGGGGTGGAAGTCAACCGGTTCATACCGATTCAGCCGAACCGGTTGTCATATTGCTGGCTGGCCCTGCCCCTTCCAGGAATCCTCCCCCGGCCTGTTCTTGCTCCAAGGAGGCTGCAGGGAGGCCTTCTAGGCCCAAAATGGGGGGGTGGGGGTGCAGCATGTTTTGCTCCCAGGGGGGTGCAAGAGGCCGAGTGCTGCCTGTCACACCTCCTGGCCACACCCACCATGGCCATAGTGTTGATTCTAAGGCAGTGGTAGGATTCGACCGGTTTGCACCAGTTTGGCTGAACCGGTTGTCCAATTGCTGGCTCGCCCAGCCCCTCCCTGACCCGTCTCTTCTTGGCTGGTTTTTGCTCCAAGGAGGCTGCAAGGAGGCCTACTAAGCCCAAAACACGGGGCAGGAGGGGGGTTACAACGCAACCTCCCAGCCCATTTTTGCTCCCAGGAGGCTGCAGGGAGGGCTACTAGGCCCAAAATGGTATGTGGAGGGTTGCAGGCACACCCTCCCTGTGTCCTGTTGTTGCTCCCAGAGGGCTGCAGGAGGCCGAGTGCTGCCTACCACACCCCCTGGCCATGCCCACCATGGACCTAGGTTGACTCTAAGGCAGAGGTGGGATTCAACCGGTTCTCACCAGTTCAACCAAACCGATTGTCGAATTGCTGCCCGGCCCAAGCCCCTCCCTGCCCCGCCCCTTCCAGCAGTCTTCTCCCTGGCCCGTTTTTGCTCCCAGGAGGCTACATGGAGGCCTATTAAGCCTAAAATGGGACATAGCGGGTGCAGCACGACCCCCCTGGCCTGTTTTTGCTCCCAGGAGGCTGCAGGGAGGCCTACTAGGCCCAAAACGGGGTGCAGGGAGTTGTGGCACCGCCCCCTGCAGCCCGTTTTTGCTCCCAAGGTGAGTGCTGCCTGTCAAACCTTCTGGACACACCCACCACAGCCATGTGTTGATTCTAAGGCAAAGGTGGGATTCGACCGGTTTGCATCAGTTCGGCCGAACCGGTTGTCCAATTGCTGGCTGGCCCTGCCCCTCCCTGCCCCGTCTCTTCCAGGAATAACCCCCTGGCCCGTTTTTTGTTCCCAGGAGGCTGCAGGAAGGCCTACTAGGCCCAAAACGGGGTGCAGGGAGTTGCGGCACGCTTCCCTTCCGGCCCATTTTTGCTCCCGGGGTGGGTGCAAAAGGCTGAATGCTGCCTGTCACACCCTCTGGCCACGCCCACCCTGGCCACAGCCGGTCATTAGGTCAGAGACCCGGTGGTTCAATTATTGGAATCCCACCCTTGGTGAGGAGGGCATCTCCATGGAACAGCGGAGGCATTTTCGGGGTGGGGGGGGGAAACGACTCCTTCGATGCCTTTCCAAGCCCCCCACTCGTCTCCCGCCGACAGATGGCCTTGTTCTCCTCTCGGGGAGCGTGTGTTATGGGTGTGTGGGTGTGCGTGCTCGCCGCTGCCTACGGAAAAGTCTGTCAACGAGTCGCTGGATTCGTTTTGAACCGATGCCAAGGCATAGAAAAAGCTGAAAGGGAGGAAAGGAAGAGTTTCTAGAGAGCAAACTGTAAAAATTCTTGTTTCTCAACCGGGTGGACTTCAACTCCCAGGACCACCACCCCCCCCAGCCAGCGGGCACAGAATCCGGCACCTACAACACAGGTCCTTGGTCCAGAAACCAGGAGACGGTGAGTTCTGGTCCCGTTGGAGGAGGACAAAAGGCTGCCCAACCTCTCCTTAAAAATCTCCAGTGATGGAGCACCCACAATCTCCGGTGGCAAGTAGTTCCACTGGTTAATTGTTCTCACTATCAGAAAATTCCTCCTTAATTCCAGGTTGCTTTTCTCCTTCGCTAGTTTCCATCTGTTGCTTCTTGTCCTGCCTTCGGGGGCTTTGGAAAATAAATTGACCCCCTCTTCTTTGGGGCAGCCCCTCAGATAACAGATAATCAGAGTTGGAAGGGACTTTGTAGGTCATCTAGTCCAACCCCCCCGCCCAAGCAGGAGACCCTACACCATTTCAGACAGAGGGTAGTCCAGCCTCTTCTTGAAAAGTCTCAAGTGATCTAAATATTGGAAGACTGCTTAGTCCTTCTTTTCATTAGATTAGACATACCCAATACCAGAATACCAGAAGGGACTATGGAGGTCCTCTATTCCAACCCCCTGCTCAAGCAGGAGATAAATAGGTTGTCCAATCTCTTCTTAAAAACGTCCAGTGTTGGAGCACTCTCGACTTCCAGTGGCAAGCAGTTCCGCTGGTTAATTGTCCTCACTCTTGGGAAGTTTCTCATTAATTCCAGGTTGCTTCTCTTCTTGATGAGGTTCCATCCCCGTTGCTTCTCCTCCAGCCTTGAGGGGCTTTGGGGAATAGCTTGACTACCTCTTCTTTGGGGCAGCCCCTCAAATATTGGAGCATTGTTATCATGTCCCCCGAGTTCTTCTTTTCATTAGACTAGACATCCCCAATTCCTGCAAATGTTCTTTGTATGTTTCATTCTCCAGTCCCCTAATCCTCTTTATTTCTCTTCTCTGCCTTCTTTCCAGAGTCTCAACCTCTTTTTTTACACCGTGGTGACCAAAACATTGTATATTCCAAGTGTGCCCTTACTAAGGATTTATAAAGTAGTAGCAGTAGTAACACTTCACACGATCTTAATCCCTCTGTTAATGCAATTTAGGATTGCATGGGTGCCGCTCATGGCTGGCTCCTGTTTAAAGTGGTTATCCACTCAGACTCCAAGGTCCCCATTACCGATTATTGATTTAACAGAATTGGAAGGGACCTTGGAGGTCATCTAGTCCAACCCCCTTCCCGCCCAAGCGGGAGATCCTACCGTCACCATTTCTGACAGGTGGCAGTCCGGTCTCTTCTCGAAAGCCTCCAGGGATGATGCTGCCACCACTTCCCAGGGCAACTTCTATTCCCTCTCGCAGTTATGGCCGTTGAGCCAGGTTTTCACCTCACCTGCACCTGAACACTTGATTTGTGGCCGTAAGTTGAGGACTACCAAGATGGTTGGAGGCGACTGCCATTTATTTTTCTTCCCAGCTTACGTGGGTGTCTACATGCATTCCCGCGCACCAGTTTTGGTCGCCACGATGTAGAACAGATGTTGAGACTCTGGAAAGAGTGCAGAGAAGAGCAACCAGGAGGATTAGGGGACTGGAGGATAAAACTTTATGAACTGTTGCCTCTGGCGGAAGATGCAAACAATTAAAGCTCGGACCACACATTTCCCAAACAGTTTTTATCCCAGAGTTATAATGGCACTTAACAATGAACTTAAGGACCACCATCAGTGAGCTGTTGGACAGGATTACTTGGTCTGCTGTGTGGATGCTTGTGCGTTTTTATTTTTTTATTTTAATTTATTTTAATTTTAAAAACAATTTTATTCACAAAATTTAAAACATACAAATTCAAAAACATAAAAACACGAATATGTAAATAAACCATATTTCTTTACATTTGTTATCGAACTTGGTAGGTCCTAGTTCTTCTTTACACATTGGTTTAACACTACTCTTCTATTTATAAATATATTCATTTTGTCTGTTGTAATATTTTCATATTATTTGACTATTAAATAAAGAAATATAATAGACAATACTAATAGTATTGTGTGTTTTTAGGAGGCAGGGAATTTTGGTGGGTGAGAAGGTGTTTGGGGATTGTCGTGTGTGTGCACGTTGAGTCTGGTCTCTGGGTGTTATGTAAATTTTGTTGTATGTGTATACTGTGTATATACATACATACAATTACAATAAGGAATTCAATTATCAACTTATAAAGAACGGTTGCAGGAACTGGGCATGTCCAGTCTGATGAAAAGGAGGACCAGGGGGGGGGACATGATGGACAACCAGCTAAATAGGAGCCAGCTGTGTGCAGCAGCAGCCAAAAAGGCCAATGCAACCCTAAGTTGCATTAATAGAGGGATACAATCGAGATCAAGGGAGGTACTAATACTACTCTATAAAGCCTTAGTAAGGCCACACCTAGAGTACTGCATCCAGTTTGGGTCACCACACTATAAAAAAGATATTGAGACTCTAGAAAGAGTGCAGAGAAGAGCAACCAGGATGATGAGGGGACTGGAGGATATAAGCATATGAAGAACAGTTGCAGGAACTGGGCCTGGCTAGTCCAGTGAAGAGAAGGACCAGGGGAGACAGGAGAGCATCTTCCAGTATTTGAGGGGCTCCCACAGAGAGGAGGAAGGAAGGACAAGCTATTCTCCAAAGCACCTGAAGGCCAGAAAAGGAATAATGGATGGAAACTGACCAAGGAAAGATTTAATCTGGAAATAAGGAGGAATTTCCTGACAGTGAGAACAATAAACCAGTGGAACAGCTTGCCACAAGAAAGGTGTGGCTGCTCCATCACTGGAGGCTTTCAAGAAGAGATGAGACAGGCAATTGTCTGAAATGATTGTCTCCTCCTTGAGCAGCGGGTTGGAGTAGATGACCTCCGAGGTCTCTTCCGGTATTCTGTTATTAGGTATGTCTACTTTGATGAAAAGAAGGACCAGGGGTGACATGATAGCGGCCTTCCAGTATCACAGGGACTGCCCCAAAGAAGAGGGAGTCAAGCTGTTCTCCAAAGCCCCTGAAAGCAGGACAAGAAGCAACAGGATGGAAACTAATCCAGGAGTAGAAGCAACCTGGAACTAAGGAGGAATTTCTTCACGGTTAGAACAATTAACCGTATCAACCATCAGTGCCTGTCAATGATATTTGTGATACATTTTTAAATGCTCAGTTGATCGAGTGTCATGTTTAATGACTAAAAATATAACAATAATGAATAAAAAGGAAACTCAGGCTTAGTTTTCCAGCAGAAGTAATTCTACCTAGATGAGTTAGAACAATTAACCAGTGGAATAATTTATCTCCAGAAGTTATGAATCCTCCAAGACTGGAGGTTTTTAAGAAGATGTTGGATAACCTTTTGTCTGAAGTGGTGTAGGGTTTCCTGCCTAAAGCAGGGGGTTGGACCAGAGGTGATATTCAGCAGGTTCTGACCAGTTCTGGAGAACCGGTAGCAGAAATTTTGAGTAGTTCGGCGAACCAGCAAATCCCACCTCTGACTGGAGATTATACAGTATCCTTTTCCTGCCACGCCCACCAAGCCACGCCCACAGAACCAGTAGTAAAAAAAATTTGAATCCCACCCCTGGGGTTGGACTAGAAGACCTCCAAGGTCCCTTCCAAGCCTATTCTATTTCTATCTTCCCAGGCCTCTCAGTTCGGTCTTCTGCAACCCTCCCAAATTCTCGGGAGAAATCCACCACCATCACTCTTGTCCTCAATCAAGGGCTTCCTGGCTCCCAAGGACGGCCGTGACATGACAAGGGAGCCCGGTTGTGGCTCAGCCCTGTGTGTGTGTGTGTCTTTTGGGGCCGCTCCAAGGCGGGTGTGATGTTCCAGGCCACGGGAAATCCTTGAAGAGCAGCTCCTGGCGTCCTCGGATGCATTTGTCCTCGGCCGACAGCTGAGCATCAACAGGATGCGGCCTTGACATGGGGCCTTTGTTGGAACCGGGCGATGGGCTGGACGTGAGCTGCGGCCCAGGACAGGCGGTGATGAATGCGAGTCCCAATTGGAGCAAAAGAATTCCTGCTTTCTTGCTTTCTTTTTCCACGCTGCGCTTGGATGTCCAGCCGAATATTTTTTAGTGGATTATGGGGGGGGGGGGGGGGAATTTGTTCCTGGTCTTAGGAAAGACAGATAACAGATAATCAGAGTTGGAAGGGACCTTGTAGGTCATCTAATCCAACCCCCCGCCCAAGCAGGAGACCCTACATCATTTCTGACAGAAGGCAGTCCAGTCTCTTCTTGAAAGCTTCCAAGGATGAAGCTCCCACAATTTCCGAGGGCAACTTCTGTTCCATGGGTTGATGGTTCTCACTGTCAGAAAGTTTCTCCTCCTTATTTCCAGGTTGAATCTCTCCTTGGTCAGTTTCCATCCATTATTTCTTGTCTGGCCTTCGGGCGCTTTAGAAAATAGCTTGACCCCCTTCCTCCTCTCTGTGGCAGCCCCTCAAATATTGGAAGGCTGCTCTCCTGTCTCCCCTGGTCCTTCTCTTACCTAGACTAGCCAGGCCCAGTTCCTGCAACCATTCATCTTATATTTTAGTCTCCAGTCCCCTAAAATCATCCTGATTGCTCTTTGTACTTTTTCTAGAGTCTCAACATCTTTTTTTATAGTGTGGTGATCAAAACTGGATGCAGTACTCTAGGTGTGGTCTTACTAAGGCTTTACAGAGTGATATTAGTACCTCCCTTGATCTCGATCGTATCCTTCTGTTAATGCAACTTAGGATTGCATTGGCTTTTTCGGCTGCTGCTGCACACGGCTGGCTCCTATTTAGCTGGTTGTCCACTAAGACTCCGAGATCCCTCTCCCAGTTTCTGCTATTGAGCCTGGTTTCACCCAGTCTATGTGTGTCCTTTGGGTTTTTCTTGCCTAAGAGTAGGACTTTACTTTTCTCTACATTGAATTTCCTTTTGCTAGATAGGGCCCAGGGTTCGAGTCTGGGGCTTTGGTGTTAGAGGCCGTCCTCGGCTTACAACGGTTCGTTTAGTGACAGTTTGTCTGGCCTAGAGTTATTTGCAGGGTTTTAATTGATTTTAAATGGTTTTATTTAGTTTTTAACCTTTGATAATTTTAATCTTTCAGCCAATTATTTAATTCTTTTAATTCTATTTTAAATATTGTATTTGTGTCTTATTTTATTTGGCTGTACACCGCCCCAAGTCCCGCCGGGAGAGGGGGCGGTATAGAAGTTCAATTAATAAATAAATAAATAAGTTTGAGTTTCCAATGGCATGGATAAAAGCACCTTAGGACCGTTTTTCAGACTTACGACCGTTGCTGCATCCCCCATGGTTACGCGGTTTGCATTCGGATGCTGGACCACTGACTCACACTTATGACGGTTGCAGGGTCTCTGGGCTCATGTCATCCCCTTTGGCAACTTCCCAGCAAGCAAGGCCCGGTTCACTTAACAAGCGTGTGGCTGGTTTAACAATGGCAGAACTGGCTTCCAACAAGCAATGGAGGGGAATTGGATTCGCTTAATGACCATGTGATTCACATTACAAGTGCAGCAATTTGCTTAATGTGGCAAATATCTATCTATCTATCTCTATCCAGCTCTTTATCAGATCCATCTATTTATCTATTATCTATTTATATCAGCTCTCTACCTACCTACCTATTTTATCTGTCTATATCTTTATCATTATCATCTCTTTCTATCAACACTCTTATCTATCATCCATCCATCTTTCTCTTCTAACACCTATCCCATCCCTCCATCCATCGTCTGTCTATCTGTCTGCCTGTTATCTCTCTATCATCTTTCTATCAGCTCTCCTCTCATCTATCATCCATCCATCTCTTCTAATCTATTCCATCCATCCATCCAGTCTCTCTGTCTCTGTCTCTGTCTCTCTCTCTCTCTCTCTATCTATCTGTTTCTATCAATCATCCACATCCATCCATCCATCCATCATCTGTCTATCTGTCTGTCTATCTTGTCATCTCTTTCTATCATCTCTCCTCTCTCATCTATCATCCATCCATCTCTCTTCTAATCTATTCCATCCATCCATCCATCTATCCATCCATCCATCCATCCATCCATCCATCCATCCATCCAGTCTCTCTCTCTCTCTCTGTTTCTATCAATCATCCACATCCATCCATTCGTCTACTTACCTATCTACATCTCTCTCCCCCCCCGTCTATCTGTCTGTCTGTCTGTCTGTCTGTCTGTCTGTCTGTCTGTCTGTCTGTCTGTCTATCTATCTATCTATCTATCTATCTATCTATCTATCTATCTATCTATCTATCTATCTATCTATCTATCTATCACAATCTATTTCATAGAATCCTACGGAGTGGAAGCGACCTCTGAGGTCCTCTAGTCCAACCCCCTGCCCAAGGCAGAAGATCGTTGCTGTGGGATCTAAATCTCTGCCTTTTTTTTTTTTAAATTATAAAACCAACTTTGGCCAACCTCGTGCCTTCCAGATCCGTTGGGTGTCAACTCCCACATTTCTCCAGCCAGGCTAGGGGATGATGGGAGCCGGAGTCCCAAAGATTGGCGTTAGCATGGGAGCAGGAAGGAGGCCGCACCCTTGAAAAATGGGCCAGATGAAAAACGTTCTCTTGTTTTGCAGAGATGGTGCTTCTGGGGTAACCTCTGGGCTGGGAAATGGTCCCTCCCTCGAGGCCAGTGATGGCTCGGTTGGCCTTCCAGAAATTAGTTAAAACTGAGCTGTTCTGCAGGGAATTGGCCAGGGTGGAACCGACTCATGCAAAAAAAGATTTAAAAAAAGGAGCCATCTGCATTTTTGCAGAATTGAAATGATGACATTGTTATATCTTTAATGTCATTTTTTATTGAGTTTGCAGCTCTTAATGGCCAGAAGTCTCTCTAAATTGCAGCGGGCAGTAGAAAAATGAGTTAAAGCCTAAATAAATGAAATTATACAGCAGGCACAAGAGCTGGCAGAGCAGTGTTTGTTCCCAGCCATGGACGCTTTAGGAGGTGTGGACTTCAACTCCCAGGATTCCCCAGCCAGATCTAACTTTAGCTGGC